>NCQT01001671.1:3677-14885 GCA_002740465.1 Stenocereus thurberi | reverse complement strand
AATGCAACCTAGGTTCCGACCTAAGTCTTGCATTTCATATAGCTATCTAGGTATGTCTTTGGTAATGATATGTTGTATATTGTACTTTTAGCTGCAATGTGTTCCTAATGTGCTAGTTGATTTGACTGATCAACTTATATGTGAATAGAGTGAAGTGATTGGGTGAAAAAGGGAGTTGTGTGTTAGATATGAACTAAATGACTTGTGCTCATATGGGTTAACTAAGTGTAAGCTCTATTAGTAACTATTTTCATGCATGAATCTTTGACAACTTAGTTGAAGGTATGCTTTGTTTTCAACTTAAAAGGGTGGAAATAGTTAATTTCCAGGCCATTCTTTTGCCCTTAAGTGTGATTTACTTCTTGGGCCCTATAATAGAGTGACCAGATGTACTCAAATATTAATGGAGAATAGGCTAGAAAAGGTTAAGCTATTTTTCATTTTCTACCCCAAAGATTTGGAATGTTAAAATTCCCTCTGATCATGGTGTTAGGTTTATCTTCGCATCTGAAGACTTGCATTCATTTTGTGATGATGTATGGGTATAGATTTATGAGCACATGTTCTTATGTGTGACTGAATGTTGTATGTAAGACTGCACGTGCTGAGATGTGTACTTCACGGGATTTGTTAATGATGAATCACTAAGAAGTAGGTTAGAGCTTGCTTCCTATGTTTGACAATCCTACTAGATGATACCTTCTTTTGTGAATTCAGAATTGTTTAAGGAAATTAAATGAGATTTTCATATGCATGCATGTAACTTTAAATGATAATGATAGTAGAGTCTTGCTAAAATTGCATAAGGGTTGCCTTCGCTGTACCCATATGATTGTTGTTAACTGCACTATCATTGTTGTTTTATGCGTAAACAGTGCCTGTTTACATGATGCATTCTTCGCTCTCTTTCATACCGCCATTGTCACGATCGAGTAGATGATATGCTATACTAGTTGTCTTGTTGATTTCTATCCTCATTGTGGAGCTAGCAGCTTGCATAGTTTGTTTAGATTAAACCTTAATACATCTAGAAGGAAAAAGAGAGAGAATCCACCAGACTTTGGAATTGTTACACACATATGTGATATATTAGGTGAATGATCCATACGTTTGTGTGTCTTCCTAAGTTTTAATCCAAAATCAGGTAGCAAGAATTCGTTTTATGGTGGTTGAATAGCTCTCCATACTTTGAGTCGTCAAATTTCCCAACCCCTGATAGGACTTATGTGTTCCATGGATCATATAGACATAACTGCAAAGCTCAAAGTACTTGCCTGCTTGTTGGAGGCCTACCTTCTCAACAAGTTTAGCATCTACGTAATAAACAGTCAAGNNNACCTTAGCTTTGGTCTCCTTGTCAATTGTCATTGTCCAAAGGCCACTCTTCAGACTTAAAATTATTTTGTGCAATGAATAAACTGCAAGCTACCTTAGAGCATTAAGAGCTATTGTTAGCTCGATTTGGCTAGTTAAATCACCCTAGAGGGGTTGAATAGGTTGATTAACAAAGTCACAACATAATAGAAACATGAAAAAGTAAACATGGACAAGACACGTGTATTTTTTCACGAGGTTGGCCTTAACCATGCTTAGTCCCTACCCAGAGTTCCCTAACTCCAGAATTGGTCCAATTTTATTAGGAGGGATAGTTACAACTCTAGAGTACACCTTCCAAGTTAGAGGTTGACACACTTAACAAGGCTTGGTAGAGTTAACCATTCAACTCGGTAATCCCACACAATTACAACTTTGAACAATATAACTTAATTGAATTAATAGCAAATCAAACCTCAATGAATACAAGTAAGTATTGTAATTTGTGCTCATTCTTGTGTCTCTTTTAGTTGCAAATTCCTCTCATTTTTATAGCCAAGAGATGTCTGAGAGGTTGAAGGAACATTTGGTAAGTGACCATTTCCATGTTGTTTCAAGGCCTTGAACCTAGTTCTCCAAGCCCTTGAATTTCGCAGTTCTGCTCAACATTTTTCTTTGATCTCCAATGGCTAATTACCTTTTTTTTGTTGAAGATCTTGGCTGAGAGAATCATCTACAAGCTCTATTTTTTGCGGCATAATATTTTATAATATAATATCAAAAGATAATATTATATTTTAAGTAAATCTTGACATTAGATAAATATGGTATTATAATCCCATAATCAAATTTGAATCAGCAAATATAATAGCATAAAGATCACATATTTAAATTTCAACTCTAAATCATCTCAAATATTGTGGCAACTTATATCAAATCAATTAAGAAATATGTACTGGCATGCCAATATCAACTTAAAATCATACCACATTAAAATAATATAAATAGGAAGATAATTCTAATATAATATGAGGAACATACCAATTGATTAATCTCTTTTTGCCTTTCATCAAAACGTATTAAGAAACTCATTATGAGCTTCAATAAAGCTAGCAATCTCCCCCTTTTTGATGAAAGAAAAAACTCAATAACATATCAATATAATTTTGAATGATACACCATGAAAATCTTTCCAAATACTTCTCCCCTTTTTGTATTTCATCAAAATGGTAGCACAAGAGGAGAAAGAAAAATTGAAGCATAAAAGTTGTGACAAACACATATAGCTCCCCCTTAACAAATCAATGACATATAAAGATGCTCCCGCTTAATCTATGACACTCATAAAAAAACATATAAGGGATTAAATACTAATAACAAAATCAATCACATGCGCTAATGCTCATTGACTTAAAATTCTCATAAGCATCATAAGGATGCAAAAAGGGATTAACATATAGTAACTTTAACAAAATTCTCCCCCTATCAAGAGTAAATCAAGGCTATCAAAAAATGATCAAGTGCCATAATTTTTCCCTTATAAAAACAAGCAATATCATCTATGCAAGTATTAGGGAGCACAATAATTATGGACAAAAGCATTAAGATCATATGTGCATAATCGCATGTCATAATATATAAGATATAATGGAATATTAATCATCCTTACATTCCAAAGATAATAAAGCAAATTAAAATTCAAAATTTTGAAAAGCAAAATTTCTCAAATAGGATGTAGATCACGTAAGATAACATCACTTCCTTTTAAATATTACCACTATTCAAGATGTTGACATAAAAATTCAAACCCTTGATTTTAGTTATTTATAGGTATTAACATTCTAGGTTCTGCCTAATTTTCAAGGCATTGGGCTATATTTCAAGGCCTTGAAATTTGGGCAATAACAAAAGAAGTGAACTTACTTTATCTTTACTTTTGGCAAACCATAACTTACAATATGCCGTCGCGGAGCTCCAATTTTTTCTTGTACACTTGAATTTTTGAAAGGATTAAATGCTATTAAAAATTCATTATTAGTACCTAAATGAGAAGTTCATAACTTCACATAATTCAAAAATAAGCGCTTCGATCAAATCTTCATATCCTTTTCTTCTTGGGTCCAAAATTATTAGAAGTAAGAAGAATTAATAAGGTAAAAAAAAATTCTTCAATTTTAACACATTGTCTTGATTTAACATTCACAATCAAAAATTTTTGAAAGTTGAAAATTTGGTGTGCTATTTAAATTATGAAAAATGTGATAACTTAGTGATAAAATATTATTTGAAAATTCAAGCATGGATTTTTACCTCACCCTTACCACTTTGGAAATAGATAAATAAATCGAATCCTTACTTTTCTCACCATTTTCAAGCAACTCCTTAATTTGGGCGTGCTTGACATCATTATGTATAAAGCCTTGAATTTTATCACCACTTTCATATTCTTGTTGTTAATGTAATTGATGATCCTCCACTTACTTAACATTTCCTTCCATGATCTTTTCGTCCTGTGCCACAAATTCGTTTAATACTACATTTTGATTAGTACCAGACAAATGATAAAGTGTCTTCCAAATCTCCTTGGCACTACCATAATGTCAGATAAACTCGCAAACGTCAATAGTAAGAGCACAATATAAAATGTTTAGAACTTTTAAATTTTTCGATATCTGCTTTAATCATTTTAGCATATTCATCTTCCACTTTCTCAATAACTATTGGACCTTTGACCATGATCTCCCAAAGATTGAGACCATTGTGCTTGATATAAAGTTTCATTGTTTCCTACCACAAGAAATAATTAGTCCCTTTAAAAAGCAGAGGGCAATCAGAGTCAAAATCATAACTAGCCATAGGATCAAACTATTAGAGGATAAAGTCTAAAAAAATAGTACTAGCTTTGATACTAATTATTGGCCCAATTTGGTTGGTTAAGTCACCTTAGAGGGGGTGAATAGGGTGATGATCAAAGTCACAAAATAATAGAAATATGAAAAAGTAAATGTCGACAAGACATGTGTATTTTTTAACAAGGTTAGTCTTAATCAAACTTAGTCCCCGCCTAAAGTTCCCTACCTCTAGGATTAACCTAATTTTATTAGGATGGGTAGTTACAACTCTAGAGTACATCTACTCTAAGTCTCAAGTCACACGTTGACACCCTCAACAAGCCTTGGTAGAGTTGACCTTTCAACTCTATAATCCCACCTAATTACAACTGTGAACACTACAATTTAATCGAATGAATAGCAACTCAAGGCTTAATGAATGCAAGTAAGTATTGTCATTTGTGCTCGTTCTTTTGTCTCTTTTAGCTGCAAATTCTTCTCATGTGTATAGCCAAGAGATGTTAGAGATGTTGAAGGAACATTTGGTAAGCAATCGTTCATCAATCTGGGAAAATCAATCTTCCATATCGTTTTAAGGCCTTGAACCTAGTCTTTCAAGCCCTTGAAATTTGCAATTCTACTTAACATTTTTCTTTTGGTCTCCAATGGCTAATTACCTTATTTTTTGCTGAAGATCTTGGCTAAGAGAATCATCTAGAAGCTGCTTTTTTTTTACAAGACAATCCTTGACAATATAATATCAAAAGATAATATCATGTTTGAAGCAAATCTTGAAATTTGATAAATATAGCATCATTCTCCCATAATCAAATTGAATCACCAAATTTAATATCACAACGATCACATATTCAAATTTGAATTACAAATCATCTCAAAATATTGTGCAACTCATATCAAATCAATTAAACAATATGTACTAGTATGCTAATATCCACTTAGAATTATGACATATTTAAATAATATAAATATTAAGATAAGTCTAATGTAACATGAGGAATATACCAATTGATTAATCTCTTTTAGACATATTAATAAACTCATTATGAGCTTCAATAAAGCTAACAGTTGTTATTAGCAACTAGCTTCTAGTCCTTCTGGAAAAGATGAAAGGCTCACCCTTCTGACCAAGGTTGCTTTCTAGGGGTTGCATTTACATGTATATGCCTAGGGGTCTTCTTGTGTAATAATATCATGGTTTTACATGGCCCAAATGTTAATATAGCATAATGTGCAGTGCCATACACATAAAAACCTATTTGACCATTTAGTTTACGATGAAGGACCATAGATGTACTCGTTGATAAATTACCAAGTGAATGAAAATTTATTGCTTTCTTAGCCTGAGTATAGGTGAGTTCATCGAATTAGTTGACTTAGGTGGTTGGTTGCACTTATATCCAATAACATGATCTTATGGTCATAGGGGCTTGCCTTCATGTGTTTACCTTTGTAAGTTTTATGTTTAATAAGATGGCATGCCAATGTACTCGTTATGATAATTGAATCCTTGACCCTATTTATATGGGTATAACGGCATGAAATGATTAAGTTGTCTCATGTTGTATTTCAGGTGATAAGTTATGGTATTGCATTGTAATTTTCATATGAAACTCTAGAGTTGTGCTTTTGTTGGCCACTATGCTTGTTACCATTGTTGTTTTGTTATATTTTGGTTATTTTGCATGGACATTTTCTGTTCTAGTCATTCTAGTTGTTCTGATTGTTGTGTTGACATATCGCCATTCTCTGACCGTAGGAAATTACATTCACATATCTATGTGCTTACTTATGAGCATCTTCAGGGACATGATAATGCACTCGAAGTGCACATGGACAAAACGAAGTCTATGTTGACAATTGAGCTCCGAAATATTATTATTGACATGATTAATCGAAGTATATGATATGATGTGACTTACTAGTGTTGGGGTATATATTTTTGATATTGTCATAGAGTTATACGGACTTTCTATAATATCTATGGGCATGTCATTCTATTCGTATGTTCCATGATTTAGAGATAATGAGTTTCATGTAGAGATCCTAGAATAGAACCTTTTATTAGCTAAGCATAATTACCTAGTCTATTCAATGATCCTTTTAATCGTGCACCCTCGCCAATGGTTTTCTATTTTGTTAATTGCAGGTGTAGGTATAATGTGAGGCGCTGGCTTAGAAACTATGACTAACAACCCTGCTAATCCTATGCTACTTGCCAGGCTGTATTCCATATAGCACCAAAACTAGAAGCCTCCTCAATTACCATCTCCATCTAAAATAACTGACCTAAATAGCTAAATCAGTAATCACGCTATAGATACATCGTTGAATGTAAGGACCGTGTGCCAAGCGAACCTCCATCTTGGGACAATCTACCTACTCCGTCAGACAAGTCGTGTGCAAGAGATGCATGGAACCTCTCCTGCCCATTGGACTATGCTCTTATAAGACTATTTTTCCCCAGGTTGTATGTTCACCTGTTGGTTAATAATTCCATGCATTTTCCTTAGTAGTTTACATGCCATATATTCGTGAGATTGGTTGATGCTGCTTATTCTTCTTGTTTTAAGGATGCTGAGTTGCTAATTTTCTTTGATGTCATTGCTACTTTGGATCTTTTTTGGAGTGTGTTTATCATTTGTGCAATGCCATGTGATGTTATATGATATCACTATTACTCTGCTATGAAATGAAAGCTCCTTGGTTAATTCACTTCGTTCTAAAATACTTCGATTTCTACATGCTACGGATGAACTTGACTTATTTAACTACCTTGATATGACCTTGATTCGTTCTGGTTTAGTTGTAATACATGAAAACACTTAGATGCCAACTCACACCTAAGCGTAAACGTAGAGTTATGGGTCGCTATGTAGGTGGTGCTTAGATATAAGTTTGAACGTCGATGCTTATTTTAAAATAAGTTTTGATATGGCCATCTTTGCCAACTCATTTGCCCCACTTACACAAAATTTTCCCTTGACGCCCTAATGGAGAATAGGACTAGCGATTTGGAGACTAGATGCCATAAAATTTCTTATTTTTCGTAAATACATAGTATTTAATTGTAAAGTAAAATCTTGGACTCTATTGTCGAGTTTACATGGTCTGTGTCATATGCATGTAAATCTCGTACTTTATCGTAGAGTAGACTCTGGAATTCCGGGGATAAAATTCTTTTAAGGGGGAAAGAGTGTAATATTTGAGAATCTTTAATTCAGGTTACCTTTTTAGATTAGAGCTTTTATTGACCATGTCTTTTATATATTAGTTATATTAGACTAATTCTATTTGCTAATTTAGTATACTAAGTTGTTTGGATTAGTTTCGATAATATCTCGATTCATTGCGTGCTTTTGTGGAATTATCGGGTCAGATNNNGCTAGTGGTCTCGGTATTAGTTGGATTTAGTGTGATTAATCCAACCCCATTGTATGGTCTAACAGCAAAGAAAAAAAAAGAACACAAAAAATAGGGGTTAAATCCCCATCTTTATGCAAAAAAGCAAGGGAAGCAGAAGCAAGTTCTTCTTCAACCTGCGTTTCTCCTTCATCCACCCACCACCAAGAGAGAGAGAAAGAGAGAGATAGAGGACCTGGGCAGAGGCAGGCAATAACATGGCTGGGCGGTGGCTGGCCCACCCTATAGCAGCTTGCGCTAGGAGGAGAAGGCCTAGGGTTTCAAATCCCTAAACACCACCACCAGCACTATTCGTGGCCTAGCTTGAAGCCAGGGTGAGTGGAGGAAGGAGAGCGAGAGGACCGACTCAGAACAGCACTAGCACCACCACTAGGAAGAGGGACCGAGTAGAGCAGCACTGGGCTTCAGTGGTAACGACTAGCAAGAAGGAGGGGAAGGGGTCTTAACCTAACTTAGAAATCAGCCATTTCATGCATTAGTCAGGTCCTTGAGCTTGAAACGTGATTCTTGATTTCCTAAACTAATAATTTGCAAAGTTTTATTGTTCCTTTACGGGTTTGACTCGATTGTGGAGATGAATTCTGAACGACTTGAGAAGTACAAATACTAGGCTGACTGTTTAGGGTTAATTGAAATAATTTAGGATTGAAACTAAGTTCATTTTGAGGACTCTTGCGGGTGATGTTGGGATTAGGGAGTTCAACAAGTCTGATGAATCAAAGCATTTACGAAGTGTACTACCATGTTTTGATACTGTGTTATCACTTGTGAATTGCCACGACCTGCTGGTAACATGTTACCCAATTGAATGTGTGTTTCTATTAATGTGTGGCTCATAGTTGTGTCATGTAGCATTAGCGTGAAGCGGAAGACAAGGGACTCAGTTGAACGGTTTAGCTAAACAGTTCAGAAGTGAACAGGGTTCGTGAACGAAACAACGACTTGCTCCTATCCTACCTTACTGTAGCTAACCCATATTTGTTTGTTTGGCCATATCTCAAACCTTGATTTATTGAGGTACCTGAACTAGGAACGATAATTAGGTTTGCTGAACGGTTCAACTGTTCCATTCAGTAGAGTTGTTCAGTTGATTGAACCATTGACCAAAACTCTGAAACATATCACGTTGAATTAGTAAAGTGCTATGTAAAGATTGCAAACTTGTTTTATATGCTTCATTCGTGTGACTGTGAAATGAATTTAGCAAACCCTAGGCATATGGCTGGTTTGCAAAATCAAACTACTAGGGTTCTTTTAAGTAAACTGCTTATAAGTAAGTCGTAAACTAGTAGCTTTTAAAACAAGTTATTAAGGCATTTTAGCCTGCTTAAAAATGGAACTTCCATTGTTGTGAGACAGTGGCAAATTTTGAAGCAAAACATGTTGAAAGTAAGATGCATCTGAAATGTTTTGGGCTAGGAGGATAGTGCTAGTTGTTTAAACACAAGTTTGGGGAATACATTCCGTATGCGAGAACCCTAATTTCAAGGGAGTAGACTGAGAAGTGGGAACCCTAGTAGACCTAACGAGGGTAAAAAAGTCCAGTGACCATGAGAGGCCTCGGGCATACCACGAGTCGTGAGTTGTGAAGCTCACTTGAAGAGAGAACTCACAGGTGAATCTGACACCCAGAAGGTGATTTCTAGCCTATTATGTGTTGAAAACTCTTCATTTGAGGACTATGCTAGTGCAAATATTTAGAAAATTGCATGTTTTAATAGGGGCTTTTGTTGAACTCCAAATGACTTCTGTGGGAAGACATTATTTTTATAAGGGGTTCATTTATTTAAGTGAAATTTCTTGCTTTTTTTAACACGTCCACTCCCATTTTCTTACTAAAAGGACTCCAGTTGGCAACTCTATGTGAATTCTTGGGCGTTAAGTGTTTATACGAGAACCGAACGGCCTACTATCCTCAATGCCTAGGCCATAACATGAGTCATCTCTTAATTGGCCATGGAGGCCTATTATGTGATATAAAGTAAGTGTATTATGTAGTTATCATTACTAAGGTACAAGGGTTATAGGTTAGGCAAATTAAAGCTTTTGTGCGTTAAACTAAAGAGGGGGGAGATTCCATTTGAATTCTTGAGTTTGTCAAGCTGTTATTAGATATGGATGACCTAGTATGTCCATTATGTGATGTTAAATATCAACTTGTGTGCGAATGCTACTTAAACGTATTGTATGCAACTACTTCACTTTCTCAGGGTTGAGAATCATTCACTGAGCCTATGGTAGCTCACCCCCTCCCTATTCCCTTCTTCCCGTAAGTTCACAAAATGACAGGTAGAAGTTGGTTCATGTAAGCCAAATTGGAACCTCCCTCTTTGCTTTGGAAAGGGAGTTATATGTATATATACGTAGATTCATGATTTGAATATTATAATGTCATATATTCACAAGTTCTAGAGCATATGTAAGTTGATTTTTATAGTTCATATAATGCATATTGAATAGCAATCGCTATGAATAGGCATATGGGTCAACCATATAAGTGGCGAGTCGTGTTGTGGGTTAGAGTTGAGTTTTGTTTTTGGAATCTAACTCCAATGCTCCTAGTATGTGATTCATTAAGTTGTATCTTTTATTTCTTTATTTTATTTAGCTTTATAGCTTGTACACCCTGGGCGTGTGTCCAAGACGATGCCTACTACAAATCCATTCTGATTAGAAGCCCCGTCAAAGTACATCGTCCATAGAATTCCACCCGGAGAATTTCTTCACCGGGCAAGTCAAAATGTCCTTCCTATTGGTCTTCTATTGGTAAATCCGCCAAAAATTCAGAAAGAACCCTTCCCTTAATGGACTTTTACGACATGTAATGTAGGTCAAACTTGAACAACAGTATATTCCATATAACTGCCTTTTCGCTCATTGCAGATTGTTTGAGCAAATATCTTATAGGATCAATTGGAGCTACCACATGTGCCGTGCAGGTCGGAATGTAGTGCCGGAGCTTCTTGGTTACCCATACTAATGCCAGAGTAGTTTTTTCTAGGGATATATAGTGGATCTTATATTCAAGAAACTTTTTACCTGTGTAGTAAATGACCCTTCTCCCTCTATTTTCTGGGCTAGCATGGTCCCTATAGTAATATTTATCATTATGCGGTATAAGATTAAAGGAATGCCTAGTTGCGGGGGCATTAGAACTAGTGGAATAGACATGTACTCTTTGATTTTGTCGAATGCCCCTTGACACTCCTGGTCGCCTTCAGTCTTTGTTCCTTTCTTCAATTTCTTGAATACAGGCTCACATATCATTGTCAGTTTGATATGACGTGACTAGTATATTATAGAAGTCTCAGAAATCCTCGTATCTCCTTCTTTGTTTTGGGTGGCTGCATTTCCTATATTGCCTTAACTTTTGAAGCATCAACCTTAATTCCTCGAAGACTAATGACCAGTAGCTTGCCCGAGGTGACTCCAAATGCACATTTCTGTGGATTTAAGTGCATGGCCATTTCCTAAGTCTAGTGAAGAACTTCTGGAGAGCTTGAACATGACCATCCCACTGCTTAGATTTGATGATCATGTCATTCACTTATACTTTGGGCTCCTTATGCATTTGGTCCTGTAGCAAGGTATTAGCGGTCCATTGATAGGTAGCTCCGGTGTT
>NCQT01001579.1:4822-16677 GCA_002740465.1 Stenocereus thurberi | reverse complement strand
CCCCCCCCCTTCTGGCTGGACTCCTTTCTGGTAGGATTTTTGCTCGAACTAGTAGTAGTTAATTAGATTAAATGTTTTGTGAAATTTGGTTAAATTAGGTAGAATGTTTTATTTTTGAACATTCCACTACCAACTTGAAGTTTTAGATGAGATGGTCTTTAAATACGGTTAGATGATTCTTGAAGAGACTACAATAAAATTACTATTTTTCTGGGTCTTTTAGAGTTAGTCTCTCTACGGATAGGAATATTGGTAGAGATAATGTTGCCTATATATGGATTTCTCCAAACCCCGCGAAAGCGTGATCCACACTAAGAGGTGTTGTTGTTGATGTTGTAATTTTAGCTATCTGTTGAAGGTGAGCAAAAGAACTACCAAATCCAATGCATAAGCTACTTAGGGTCCCCCCCCCCTTTTTCCCTCTATCACCAGACTCGAGCTTCTATTAATTTATAACGAAGTTGAGTTCTCCCAGTACAGATTTTTTCTATTCACAAAACTCGAAACCTATGACCTCACTTAGATGAAACAAATGTCAAACCACTTGAACCAAGTTGCATTGGTAGTCAGGTAATTTTATTGTGAAGGCACTTTTCATTAATATCACATATGATTGTGCGTAGTCTTTTAACAATTCAATTCTAATCAAACTATGACAGTTTATTGAATAGCAAAGTATCCGTTTTTTATATTTTTTTCCCCTTCATGTAGGGACTTTCTTTCTATTTTCGTAGATAACAATTTAGGCAGAACCCTTGTGAGAAAGACTGTCTAAATTCCCTGTACTTACTTTTTCAAAAAAAAAAAAAAAAAAAAAACTCTAATCAAAGTTGCCATATAAACGTGTGACATAAAAAAAAAAAAAAATACTCCTAGTAATTGGAAATAACATCAGGCATGTAGCCAACACTTATTAATGAAAAATTGTACACATTTAGGAATGAAAAAGGAAACAAACCCAATTATGGAAAATACTATATTATATCACCAGATAAATAGATATTAGCAGATAGATACGCTAGATAATTTCAATTTAACAATTAATTAACTGATAATTCTATCCTAATTGGATTTTTCAAACTTCCCAAAATTAAACAAAATCATGCAAAATTTTCCGAACTTGGCGTACGTGCATGTTAAAAACAATTAGCCAGCCTTGCCCACATTAATCTGGACAGCAGTAAAATCCCGTTGTAATCTCCAAAGATTGCACCTTAAAAAAGGAAACTCACTGACGCATAATTTACACCAAAAACCCTAATTAATTTCTAATTACTTAGCCTATAAATTAAATCAGGATTATATTCTTCTTCATCTATCTTAATCTTTCAGGAGACACAGACGAAAGAGGAGAGAGAAAACCATAACTATGGTGAAGGAGGCAAAAGCTGGTCGTGGGTGTTTTGTGAATAAGAGTAGTAATAATATTGATTGTAATTTGAGAATATCGACTTACTATGGAAAAAATAGTAAAAATTATAAAGGGAGTTTGAAGCTGTTTGGAGTTGAGATTTTGGTGGAGAGAGAAAAAGAAGATGCCATGAAGAAGAGTTTGAGTACTGGAAATCTCAATAATAATAACAATCATGGAGGTTTTGCCCAGCATTGTGGTGGAGATGGGTATCTCTCTGATGGTCTTCTTCATGCTGCTAGAAAAAGGGGTAATTTTCTTTCTTTGATTTGGGACTAATTAATTAAGATATATGGGTTTTGTGTTCTTTTTTAGAGATTTTTTTTTTTTCTGTGAGCAAAAATAATTTTGAGGATTATGAAGATGTTTAAATTCATGTTTTAATTTCTCGTATCTTATTTAGATGCATGCAAATATTTGATTGTATTTATATCTACACCAAAAATCGGGAAAAAAATTACGTAAGTAATGGATGTGTTTGAATATTTCACATTATTCATGGTAGGGATAAGGTTACGTATATATCTTTCATCTCTTAATTTGGGACAGAGCTCATCCTACTCTAAAATTAATTATTTTTTTGAGCAGGTTATAATTCTCGCGAATTAGGCTGATATTTTTATCAAATTAATCATGCTTCGGAATAATTCAATATGACCACCATAAGTATCTTAAGATTTTCCGCTCTCTTTTAAAAGCATATGAAGTTTCGACTGAGTTATTCTCATTAAGCCGACTCGTTTGATATTCCACATATCAGCTACCTTTAAATTATATCTGGTACTTTTTTAACAAAGAAATCGATAATCTCATTTAAGAAAAAACTCTAAGGCTCCGTTTGGACCTTGGAAAATTCGGTGGAAAGAAAAAAATTTGAAAAAGTTACTTTTTTTTTGGTTTTTAGTTTAGAGAAAATCACAAAGTAAAAAAATATGGAGAAAAATTGGGTGAAAAAATTGTTAGAAACAAATGATAAAATTTTTCTCATAAAATTACGAGGAAAGTTTGAGAAAAATTCTTAACCTCCTCCAACCTCACATTGCTTAGATGACATCAACATAATTCAAGTAGTTTATCAACATTCAAATTTCTCATTTAAATTCTTGTATTTTTTCCTCAATCCAAACAAGAGAAAAAAAACTCATTTTCTTCCTACTTTTTTCCCTTCACATTTTTTTCCCATCAACTTTTCTTTCCACCAAATTTTCCAAGGACCAAACGAAACCTAAAGGATGTTTGGATATTGTTGTTAATTATCAACTTGTTTCTCATTAACGTGACATTGATGTTGCAAATAATTAACTCGCAATATACCAATACTTACATTGCTGGGATATAATGCAGGGAGACCATGGACAAAGGAAGAGCACCAACTGTTCTTGGTGGGATTAGAGAAGCTGGGAAGAGGAGATTGGAAAGGCATTGCAAAGAATTATGTGACGACAAGGACAGCAGCTCAAGTAGCAAGTCATGCCCAGAAACATTTCCTAAGGCTTGCAGCATCTGATGAAAAGAAAAAAAGACCAAGTGTTTTTGATACCCCCCTTCAACAACCTTCTGTAACTGTAAGCCCATCTCATTCTTTGCATTTTATATAAATATATCTGATATATAACCATTTTCCCGGGAAATGATTTCCAGGGTACCGAACACGTGAAAATTGAAAAATCATTTTTCAGAAAAATTGTTTTCGCCCCAACCAAACAGATGCTTAATTCATTTGGATTTTGATTTTCATTCTGACTTCATTCTTTTGTATCTTGAACATGCAGAAAGGTGTTAGTGGAAATCAGCATGAAGGGCACACAGTGGTTAGCTGCAGTTCAGGTGTGTCACATCCGTTTTCATCTGCACCAATTTTGGCTAACTTCACGAATCAACGATTCCTGGACCGGACTCAAGTGCAGCAACTCATGCCTAGTTGCGACCTGTCACTTGGCACGGCCCAGCCTGACCAAACAGCACCATCACCAGCTGCATTTGACAATTTGGAGCTCAGGCTCTGGCATGGTGCCAACGATGATAGATCCAATTTTTCTCAATCAGTGCCTGGCACCATCAAAGTCGTCTGATGTCCAAACCCATCACATTTCTGTAAAGGATGTAGCAAACCTGTGGAAGGAGTGCATAACATTGTAATATTTACAGGCAAAGTTAGTAGTTTTCCCACCTTATTTCCGTTTTCCAAACCCCCCTTGGTTGTGCAGTTTCTGTAAGCAGATGTACATGATATTTTACTGACAAAAGGATTTTGGCACTTGTTTGATGTTCGAGCATCCATTCCGCTGGAAAAGGAGAACAAAAAAAAAAGAGTCACCGGATTGTAAGTTGCCTCCATAGATGTAAACTCATTCGACAAGTAAACAACTTGTGTAAGTTAGGGCAAGACTGAATATGTGAATCTCTCAAACCTTAGCTGATTTTGGCAAGCTATCAATTGTAATCTATGTAGCATTCTTGTTATATTATGAAGTTTTAATTCATAAAGCAGCAATAAGGTTACTGCTACTCCATTGTAGGTCTTAAACTTCCTCATTCCCATTGAAAGATTTCTTCTCACTCATGAATTGAATACTATCCCGAACTCACATGTTTAGCTCTTCAATTTCGTAGCAACGGTAAAAGAATCCACGTTAAGGGAAAGAACTATCATACTGACATAAACCAACGCGTATCCAATTGTTCACCTGTGATCGACCAACTGCTGCTCCCCATATCGAAGTTCACGGCCTAATCATACAGTGGTTGGAATTACTGATGCCATAAACTTCTAGAATAAGAAGAGTGCCTACAGAAAACAGCAAAAGATCGAGATCAGGTATACAGACATGGGCATCAAAGCTATCTTCAAATATCAATCAGCACCTCATCCAATCAGAATGCATGTGCCACTGCTGGAAAATCAAAGAACTTTTCATTTCATAATCAACTTGGTAAGCCAATAATGTTAAAGGAACCTCAGTTTATCGATCATGTTTCTTTCATGCCACACCTCATATACAAAAGTTCAATGTTTCCCCCTTTAAATGCCTGCCAGAACTTTCCACATTTGACTGAGTTGATGAATTGCAGCCTTTTCTTTCATTCCCTTCTTTCTCCTTTTAATTAGATTAAAACAGGGGTCCAAAGGTTGGCATATTAAAAAAAAAAAATTAAGCTTGAAATCCAATATCAGTATTACTTCTAGATAAACTAAATGGACACCCATACATTTATATTCACCAAAATATATTGCAAATCAATCAAGCAGTCAATGTGCAGTATTACATCAACTAGATAGCATTGTGTTGCATTACAACAGGTAAAATGATCCAAGCACGTTGGTTCTCGTTTCACAAGATAAAGTCAGCGACCTCATGAGTCTTAAAGCCTAGATTGAATCATCCCATGGGATGGTATCCTTTATGCTTGTCCTCAAAGCTCATCCGCGCAACCTTGGTAGGGCTCAAAGCACAAGAGGTGAATGTGGCGCAGGGGCGCTCTACGGATCTCAACTTTGTAACTTCGGGGGGAGCCATTGCAGTTGCGGTCAGTGGTGGAGATCAAAAACCTGTAATATATACCAAACCTATTGCAACAGTACGGGGCCTCATGAATCTCCACCAACTCAAGGTTGGTCTTGTTTTTCTCGTTGTAGGTCTCCACTGCCCACGCTGCATACCGCATTGCATGCTCGTCTGTCAGGCTGGGGAATGGCTCGTAGACCCACGTTAACGACAGCATTGATCGCTTTCATGAAAGGATAGAGAAAATCAAGAGTAGGACGTATGTGCAGGAGGCGTTGTCTGTGCTGGTTCCATCGAAATGCTACAATATATACATCAAGGGAGGAAGAGGGAGCGAGTGGAATAATGGGAATTGGAGTTATGTTTGAATCGGATCAGATTGGATCGGATCTAGTTAGATTTTATGCCAAATTTTCACACATATGTTGCTATATATGTTTGTTGATTCTTTTCTGTATTTGGATTGATTGTATCATTAACATATTATGAATGTTATCAGGTTTATCACCTCACCAAGCGGTACCAGGGTCAAGTGCTTAGTTTTTGGTTAAGTGAACCGAAAAATGTGGGATTAAGACGTAGTAACCTTACTTCTAAATCACAGAGATGTTATTTCCGTTGGAATTTAGATTAAAAACCATGGATCTGCTGTATGCCTAAGGAGAAAATTGTACAACAACTAGAACCCGCTCAGAATGAGCACAGGGGCACCACAAACAAGTGCTGTGAGCCTGTGACTCACAATATGTTCAGGGATTCAAAATGATGGATACTAAATATTTGCAAAGACAAGGAACCACAAATCTGAATTCTGCACAAGAGAGGTAGAAGAGAGAGCAATTAGCATGATTTGGTAATTCAGACAGGGCATGCTTTAGCTCACCATATTTGCGCGCATAATCTTGGCTAATGTCTGCGAGCACAAGCTCTAGTTGAAGGATCATCCTTAACTGCGTCAAAATGCTAACGGTGCCTAGTGAGTACAGCATGATTAGATCGAGCATTGTGCATAAATCAGGAAGTACTAGTGAAGCACAAAAGTTAGAGAGAAATGTATGGCTGACGACAGTTTTGCGATTCAAGAGCAGTGACAGACATAGGAAACCCACATGACACCAATCAGATGGCAAATTCAGGAAACTCAGGCAAGAATACCAGATTCACCGACCTCATCAGTTCATCATATCCAGGGATCCATATTCAAGGGGTTTGTTTGACAGTACTGGTAATACCTGACGTGAATAATACTGAGACCATTGGTCTATTGCAGGTGCCAAATTTCTCACAGGAACCAGAAAATATATAAACATAGAAATCCAAGTTCTGCAAGAAAATGCCGTAATCTCTGGGCAACTTTTCTCATTAGATTAACGTCCAACAGTTCGATTAGGACAAGAAACTTTGGTTTAATCGTAAAACCAGGACACAAAATTGCCACGCTTTCCTTCACTCTGTCTGTACTACAATAACAGCAACAACTCCTAGTGTGAGTCCCGCTTTCACGGGGTCTAGGGAGATTCAGATGTAAGCAGTCTTCCCTCTACGCACATTACTGTTTGATTCTTTCATTCTATCTGTCTGACAGATTAAAATCCAGCATTACTTTGAGGGATTCTTTTCAACTGTCATCATAAAAATCAAAACATTGCACCTTAATAATTGCAAGTAATTCAGGTGAACATGATGAACTTAAACAAATTTTATTAAACAAATTATTAAACAAATGAGATCATATTATTTATGAGTTGATCATGGCACTACTTACAAACCATACATACGATTAGGAGGAATTTTATGACTTCCGACTGATTTCCATCGATTGAATCCATATGGGTATTAAAGCTAAACGTACATCCCACGTACAAGGTGCATGTTATATCACATTAATTACATTGCATTCTCAGTAAAGCCTCCATTGACTCATCCCATGCGGTAGTCTCACTTGTAGTGCTTGTCCTCAAAGCTCATCGGTGCAAGCCGTATAAGGATGAAAGCAGAAGTGGCGAAGGTAGCGAAAGGGTCCTCTATGGATCTGGAACTTGTAACTTCGGGTGGAGCCATTGCGTTTGCGGTCAATGGTGGTGATCAAGAACCTGCAAAATAAGCCAAGCTGCTGGTGGGACAGCACTGGGCCTTAAGGACCTCCGCCAACTCAAGGTGGTTCTCTTCTTCGTTGTAGGTATCCACTGCCCACTCCACATATCACCTCACTGCCTCGCTTGTCACGCTGGCGAAAGGCTTGCACTCCGACTCCAACATTGTTGATCGCACCACCGGGGGGAGGGGGGGAGAAGATAAAGAGCAGGGCATATAGGAGGGGTTACCAATGCATTGTTTTGTTGAAATTCCACAATATATTCTCAACTCTCAAGCAGGGGGANNGGGAGTGAGAGGGATTATAATGGGAATGGACTCATGATTCTCGACTTTCAATTTTATGCCAACATTTAGGGGCATATATCTGTTGCTGTTTTTGATGATCCTTCTGTAGTTGGATTTATTCTCTCAGTAATTTGCAATCGTGTAAATTGCTTGGATCCCAAAACTGCCGCATTGTTGGGTTCGTCACCTTTAAGTGGTGTGGGTGTTCACTTTCTGATTAAGGAAGCAGAAAACTTTTCCATCCTAAAATTGGTTGCCCATCTTGTTCAAGCATTAATATAAGCGGTAAAATTTTGAATTAAGGAACTCCGAACCTCAAAGATTTCATATGATGAACAGATGAAGTGAAGTGGATTGTTTTTCCCCCTTTTTGATCGAAACAGAAAGCATATCAACCAAAACTGCCAGAGATGAAATTCAAGGCCCATATTTTTAATGTCATCCCCTAAAAATATTACCGCACAATAGAAATGGACACTCCACACATTCATATGGTTTTTCATCGACAAAGGTTCTAACAAGTACGAACAAAGAACAAGCTAAGACCACCATGCCAAAGAATAAGAATCGACCGAGCCAAACTCTTCTACTAATTACATTACACTGTAATTTGTATCACACGATACTATTATATTGGATTGATCACCTAAGCTCAGAGGATGTTAATTTCCATCAATGTGAACTAAATGCGAATTCCAGATATTCAACCACTGCATTATAAGGATCACGTGCACAAGTTCAACATCTAAGTCATCAAATTGCCACATTCACAACTAATAGCCAAGTTATCAGATTGCCCCATTCATCAAGACTAGCCAACCGACTGAAACTGCAAGTGAATTTAAGAGTTTGAGTCAAAAGTCTTTTTAGGAGGGGGTGAATCCTCCATTTCAATAGAGCCGAGCTATGGAACAATCAAAATATATAGCCTAAAGACAAGACAAGGAACATCAGAGTTGAACATAGAAAGAAATCAGTCAATGATTATTTTGCTGGCAGAAAACAAATTCCAAACACGGAATTCACATAATGATTCTGACAGTGATTCCAATTCTCAGCAACTTACAATTAGGAGGCATTGGAAGAAATTGTGATTTGAATGTGTACTTGTAGATTGTAATTGATCAACACCCGTGAACACCTCCATCTCTTTTCTTACTACTGTGGGAACAGAAAGGTGGAGGAAACCTGCTTTTGCCCAACTTGTTTACAATGACCCAAGGATTAAAGAAAATTTTCCTTAAGGATGTGGACATGTGTTCAAAAACACTTGGATACAATGTCTGTGCTTGTCAGGATTCTACAACCAACGACCAATCACTTGTCAAAACCATTAATACCTTGATATGGATCACCTACCTACACACACACACACACACACACACACACAAAGAAAAAAGAACAGTTACCAAGAGAAAGTACTTGCTGATTTTAGATGATGTGTGGACTGAGAATCAAGATAAGTAGCTCAAGTTGTAGAGTTCTTGATAAGTGGTCCAAAGGAAAGTTGGATTGTGTTGACTACATGCTCAAGACGACACTAAGACTCGTTGACCATCTAGTCACCACAATCCAACTTCCCTTTAGACCATTAAGAACTCTATCAACTTAAATCACTAATCTTGATTCTCATTCCACACATCATCTAAAATGAGCAAGTTCACACTTCTTGCTGATTGTTCTCTAAGTTTTTCCCATAGATGACCACATCAAGATATTCATGCTGGCCAATTCCAAAATCTCAATGACCCTGATAGCAAGCCTAACTGTCTCCGATCTTGATCACACACAAGTCCACAAACTCAAGAACAGTTTTTCTTTAATCCCTGGATCATGGTAAACGAGCTGGGCAAGAGCAGTTTTCCATAACCTTCCAATCCCCCAACAGTAACAAAAGAGACATTACAGGGGTATACATATCTCTACCTCTACCTCTTTATCCTAAATCTTAATCTCTCTCCTAGAACAAAAGCGACACAGTAACCCCAGGCGACTGATGAGGGCTGACAGGCAACCATGAATGACAATCACTACTGCCTGGACTCAATAGAAGCTCCAGATTGGCAAGGTGGGCGTTTCGTCAACCACAAATCGAAGGATTTTGGGGCTTTTTTCCCAATTGATACTTATGGAAACAGCATAATCCCTGTCCCACCGTGGCTCTCAGGGTCAGCTAACTTGCCTAGTTTGGCCAGGCTTTTCCAGGGCTGAAACGACTCTATGCACCTTTCAGACTGCTAACCTCACTGGCTCCTGTGGGATTGCAGGGTGCAGTCCACTTTTAGTTGCATTACCCCAAATGGTTAGACCCCTTCATCTCCTTCCGCCCCTCACCAAGTGCCATAACCACACCTACACCTGCAAAAAGACAAGAATTACCAAACCATGCTAGAGTTCAGAAATCATGATCCACTCCCCCAGGCAACAATTAATATTTACTCAAGTGAATTTTAGTAACTCTCAAAAAGTTTATGCAACAATTTGAAATTTGACATACAACATTTTGTTGATAGAAGATTAATCATTTGATATGATTTACTTCCATGGAGATAGTTTACCTCAGCGGAAGCTGCGCATGTGATATGTCATATCCATATGGTTGTGTAAGGTAATGCATATCCAAATCACCAATTGGCATATGGTGAGTTATCTTGACGAATGTTGAAATTTTGCCGAAAGACAAATTTATCGAACAAAGCCAAGAAGAGACAAATTCGAAACAAAAAAGTATAGAACAAAATGAAGAGATGAGGGTGAGACAAGAAAACGGAATGAACATACCAACGATGGTCAGCAATTTCAACTGATGCAGCAATTGCAGTGCCGCAAATAGAGTCAGGCAACAGATGATACTGTTCACAGCACATCCATTCTTTCTTTCCAGATGAGGGATAAGCAGAAGAAGGTGATGAAAGAACAAATGAGATGTCACCAATAAGCAGGCATTCCACGTCCTTTTATGAAGAGAACCCTGAACCATTCATCAATGAAAAAACTTTTAGCAAAAGCTTTAAGAAACATGAAGCATCAAAATTTATGTTCTAGGTCAACATCAAAAACTACTGTTAATAGCAAAAACCAAAAGTAAATAAGCTAATTTAAAGACCTACTAATATAAGATAATTTGAAACCCACTTTGTGCAGTAGACATTACTTGCAGTGGATGACAACATCACAATACATTATAAAACTAGAAAAATAATTTAGCCACATGCAAATGGGAAATTTCAGAAGCAAAGCATCCACCATCCACCATGATAAAAGACCCAAAGCATCCACCAACTTTCAAAAGAATTTTAGAAAATTACAACTGAAGCCAGTAGAATCAAACTGCCTAATTCATATAAACTTAAATGTAATTTTGCCTTTATATTATATCTTTGGTCAAAAGATAAAGCTAATTTAGACAAAATTATTCAAGCATACAACCTGAGGAAGATTACTGTCCAATTCAAACACTAACATGAAATCAAAGACAGATGTATGATTTGCCCTGCCCTGGACTCCTAAAACTATTCATACAACATTTTCTGGGATCATGTATTTGCTCTGGACTCCTAAAACTATTCATACAACATTTTCTGGGATCATGTATGGTGTGCAGTGCACCATGGATTCAAAAGATGACCGATCTACAACGAAATGGCCGCATCGTAAAGGTTTCTGAGTTGGCCAAACCGCGTTTTCACCGCGATTTGGAACGCGATTTCCGCATTAGAGGATTTTTTCATATCATGACCGAAACCGCATTTTTGAATCCTTTGTGTGCACCATACATCTAAAATGAAAATTTTAAATCCAGTAATCAATCTCAGTTTTAAAAATACAAATAAAAAGATTAATCCTTGAAAGGAAATAAAGAAGTGATAAGTTAAAGATTATCATCAAGTCATCAACAATAAACATCACCATGCTAACTAAGTCATCCCACACCATCACAGCCGATCACCTTTCATCATCATCATCATCAACATCATCATTTTCCCCATAATCTTTTTCCCAAATTCATGATACCTCAAGCTCGAGACAGGTATTGTTCTTCCTTCCATCAATTTTATTTTAGCACAATATTCTGATATACTCAAAAACTTCCTAAAAAATTCTGAAAATTTTAGGTGGTGTAGAGCCATGGTATGACATAAAGTGTGGCTTCTAAACTTTTAATGAGATTGATTAGGATATATTTGAAATTCTCAAGGATGAATGAGCATTGCCTAGGTGTATAAAAGAAGAAAAATCTAGGGGTTAATAGAATTGTCAATAGTAAAGCCAACCTCAATCTTGGTCAGATCCAAGCTTGAGCTGACTCAGGCTCAGTCAATTGCTTATTGAACTGAGGTCGAACCTGATAGAATCAGGCTCAGTTGACCTCTCTTGTCTGACATAAGCCATAGGCCCCTAGTATGCTACTTTGAACATGAATGGTTTATTTTGGATGACATACTTGATTTTGTATCATAGATAGAGACGACAATATTCGGAAGAGTTCTTAAGAGAAACATTAAGAAGTTTGACCGTAAGCCAAGCCTTGACCCGATATTTATGTCATAGCCCAA
>NCQT01001174.1:15535-26595 GCA_002740465.1 Stenocereus thurberi | reverse complement strand
AACAACCTATTTTCTTTCCATAGAGGGTTTAGTGATGTAGAGAAAGTTGCCTAAGAGGACTTCCATGATCCAAACTATATTGATGTAGTTTCTTCGTCTCCGTCACCCTCTATTCAGGCCCATGATTCACTGGAGACTCAACACAAAATGGGATGAGTTAAAGATGAGTTAGAGGGTTGATTCCACAGCAAGATCCATGAAGATAGTGACCTATAGCAAAGGAAGGAGTGTAATTATAAGCAAACTTAGCATGGGAAAACTTGAGGTTCAACACCTTAATGTTCTTGCTCAGTAAACCTCTAAGTAATGTAACAAGGGTCCTATTGGCCATATCATTCTACCCATATATCTAGTGATGGTAAGAGATGCTATAAAAGAGCTAAGTGCTAATAAGTCTCCATAAACACCGCCAAAAGGGACTACGAAACTTGGTTTCTAGGTCTAAAACAACGGTCCTAGGACCTCTGGGAATACATAATGCTATACCACCACCATCATAACATCTTTTCTCTATTGATCCCTAAGGAGAGCAACTATGAAGTCCATGCTTACGCCTTCCCCAGGACTGTGGAAAGGATAGTGGCGTGTACAAGCCTTGATGGAATTAATTCTTAGCCATGTGATAAGTAAAGCGCTTGAACATTACCTCATGCACATTCCCTCCTATTTTTGGCTAGTAAAAGTTCTCATTAACATGTCAACAGTGTAGTTGATACTGAAATGGCCAATTAAACCTCCACCATGAACCCCCTCGACTAAGTTCCTGAATGGGACCGTTGGGAATACATAACTTGCTCCCCTAGAATAAGAAGCCTTCTTGGAGAGTATAAGGGCTTCGCTTCCTACCCTCTTGATCATTGAGATAGCAGTTAAAATCCTCACCTTCGTGGTTGAAAACTTTGATGAATGGAACCCAAGAACCCTTGCTACCATTACAGCTAGAAGAGAATGCGGTGTAGACGATGCATCTGCGACCACCTTTGTGTTGCTCTTTATGTGTTCAGCATCAAAGTAGAAGCACTGAAAGAAGCTAGCCCATTTAGCGTGCCTTAGATTAAGTTTGTGTTGGCCATTGAAATACTTTAAAGCTTTATCATCTGAATATGGCACAAACTGTCGTGGCCACAAATAATGTGGCCATTGATCAAGAGCTCTCAACAAAGGATAGAATTCTTCCTTAAGCCATTAATCTTTTGCAGGTCTAAAACAATGGTACCAGGAGTACCATGAAACTTAACAACTTTCATATAGTAAGGAGAGGCCATATGAGAAGTATAATGCTCTACCACCACCATCATAACATCTTTTCTCTACTGATCCCGAGGAATAGCAACTATGAAGTCTATGCTAGTGCCTTCTCAAGGACTGTGGAAAGGACAGCGACGTGTACGAGCCTTGATGAAATTAACTCTAGGCAGTGTGAGAAGCGAATCGCTTGAAGATTACTTCATGGACATTCCCTCCTATCTCTGGCTAGTAAAAGTTCTCCTTAACATGTCAATAGTCTAGTTGATTCCAAGATGGCTAGTTAAACCTCCACCATGAATGTCCTTAACTAAGTTTCTGAATGGGACCCTTGGGAATACGTAACTTACTCTCCTAGAATAGGAAGCACTCTTGGAGAGTATAAGTGCTTCGCTTCCTACCCTCCCGATCATTGAGAAAGGGGCTAAAATTCTCATCTTCGTAGTAGAGAACATTGATGAATGGAACCCAAGAACCCTTGCTTCCGTCACAACTAGAAGAGAATGTGATCTAGACGATGCATCTGCGGCCATATTTGTGTTGCCTTTCTTGTGTTCGGCATTAAACCAAAAGCATTGAAAGAACCCAGCCCATTTAGCACACCTTAGATTAAGTTTTTGCTGTCCATTGAAATAGTTTAAACCTTTGTCATCAGAATATGGCACAAACTGTCGTGACTACAAATAATGTGACCAATGATCAAGAGCTCTCATCAAAGCATATAATTCTTCCGTAAACCATTAATCTTTTAACTAAACTAGGTAATAGGGCATTGGTTTTGCATGAGGATACCAATATATCCACTCCATTTATATCACTGTCAATCTCAGACAATTTATTAAGGTTGGGAAGAGCTAGAACTTATGCATTACATTATTTGGACTTTAGTTTCATAAAGGAACTTTAGGTAGCCTTAGTCTGCTCAAATGAACCTTTATTCATGCATTCAGCAATAGGGCCAGCAAGGGTATGAAAATCCTTAATGAACCTCCCATAAGAAGATGTCAGCAATGAAAATTTCTTGCTTCAGTTATAAAAGTAGGGATCGGCCATGGCTTGATTTCGCCAACTTTGGAGCATCATACCTAAAAACGTGACCGAAGGGCTAAAAAACTCACACTTTTCTAACTCCTCATAGAGCTCTTGAGACCATAGAACCTTGGGCACTTCTTTTAAATGTTGCAGATGGTCTTCTTCTTCTTTTTTTTTTAGTAGTAAACCAAAATGTCATCAAAGTAGACCACTATAAACTTTGCAAGAAGAGGCCTAACAACCTCATTCATTAGCCTTATAAAGGTTAAGAGCATTAGAGAGGCCAAATGAAATGATATTACCACTCATAAAGTCGACCTTTGGTCTTGAAGGTCGTCTTTTATGCATCCCTTCTCTTGTTCTAATTTGGCAATATCCACTTCTTAAGTCAATATGAAATAAAAGACCATGTAACCAATCAAGTATGTCATCAAGCCTTGGTATAAGATACCTATGCTTGATAGTTATGTTATTCATGGCTATACTATCCACACATTTGCGAAAAGAACCATCCTTCTTAGGCACCAACATGCCGAAACCTAGCATGGACTCATATTGTAGCTTACATAGCCTTTAGCTATCCAGTCATCAACTTAGCGTTGGAGTTTGTTAGTTACTTCAGGGTAGCATCCATATGTTGCCTTGTCTAGTAGAAGGGCACTAGGAATAGGGCTAATTTAGTGTTCAATTCCTCATATTAGAAGAAGGCTAGGGGTACTCCTTGAGAAAAGACATCTTGGTGGAAGGATGTGAGTGAATTGACTATTGGGTTTAAGGGTATCACTTCTTCACTTTTATTGCTTTTAAGCATAAGTAAGCTAAAACTTGCTTCCTTTTTCTTAGAGCTCTCTCAATTTGTGTTTCATTCATTATGAAAAGGTCTCTCATTTTCTCACTTCCAACCCTAATTGAGGATCATATTTAATAATATTTTAACCTTCCATGAAAGCTCAGGGACGTGCAGAATGAAAGAGGGAAGCGGCAAGAAATAAGGCTATGAAGGGGAACTCTATCTAGTTTGCAAACTTGAATTCTGCGACTGATTTGATGTAAAGGCCTGAATTTACATATATACGTGGAATATAAGAGTTAATCCAATTTAGTTCAAAGGAATTTTTGACTGAGTGGTTAGTTGGAATTAAAATGTCTTATGTACACTTATTGATTACTATGTATATATGATGTTGTACTTGGAGAGATAAAATAATAACAAAAAGTGGTGATAATAAGACCCATTTAGGTTGTCTATCCCAACCAACACTCCAACTCCTCTCTAACTTAAGTTAGAAAAAAAAAAGAAAAAAAACAAATTAAGGGACTTAGTCGTTTTCCAATGGCAAGTGAAAAGGATGAGGATGACTGCTTTCCGGGTTAATAAATAAAAGAGAAAAAAGGTCATCAAGCTTTCCCTGGGAAAACACACACATTCATAGAGAGAGAGTAAGAGAGACGGGAAGGACACAATGAGAGAAGGAGACGAAGAAGAAGAAGAAGAAGAAGAAGAAGAGAGGTAGCAGGCCACAATAAGAAGAAAGTAAGACGAAGGGGACTCAATCTAATGTAGGCATCTTCAATTTCATATAGTACTCCATACCAAATTTCAATTTGCTGAGGGATTGACATATGTGGTTGTTTACTATCTACAAACTAGTTTGACAAATTCAAATTATCTAGTTGATAATTTAATGGAGATCACCCCACTGCTAGCTGAAGCTCAACCAAATACCCCAGCTCATACCAATCAACCACTAATTCAAGAGGTCATAAGTCAGGGTCCAAGTTCAGTTGATTATAAAAGCTTGCCATTAAAGCCACTGTTTTTTTACTTGATCCAATGAGCATAGAGTTATTTTGCAGAGTAACTTACCTCGCTTACAAGCTTATACACTAGCTAACATAATACAAGTTTCCCCACAGTTAATGACAACAGAGAAAACCAATTTAACCAAGTTAGCGCATTGGCCTAATTTCCAGCCCGGCCTGGTAGTATTTTGGAGAGTTAAATTTCTCTATATTTATAGCAACCCTTTAGCTCATTTAAGGATGCAAAAAGTTGGCAATTAAAATATTATCCCAAATGAACCCAAAGTTACATACTGAGATAAGATTGCATCAAGCATTAACCAGCTCATAATCAGGGAAAATCCCTTTGACCAGCTTATTCATAGCGTGCTGCCCACTTGTATCTGCCCAAGTTATTACCAAGGTTTGAGGCTGCAACTTGCTAGAAACAACCATCATTAGCAAGGTTTAGATTATATATAAGCTTGACACTGCATTAAAGGAGATTAGTAACTTGAATAGGTATCAAAGATCAAGCTAATACCTACTATTTAGGGGCTATTTTTGTTTGAAGTTTTGTTGGCCTAGAGTACCTGAGTTTAGTCATTGAGAGAAGGAATGAGGCTTGGTTCAAAAGCCTAATTTTCTCTTTTTTTTTATGTAATTAGTTAATGAATGTAAAAAAGTTGAGCAAAGCTCCTTCTCAAATTCTCTAGCTTATCATTATCTCTTGCCAGATTAGGTGGTGTTCTAATGAGTCTTAGTGTGCTAATTGGTGGTGTGTCTCATCTAGTTTCTAGGCAAAGGCCTTGAATCTCAGTTGGTGACGAGTCTTATCCTTCTTGGGCTCAGTTTATCTTGCTATAAGTTTGATCTGTTTAGCCTTAATTCATTTCAGTGTACAAGTTTGAATTTGTTCTTGTTTATTTGGCACTCATTTCCCAGTTTCCTTGCTTGATCTACATCATATTTAGTACCAGAGATTAAGCTATCCTCCTTGGCCTAAATCTTCGCTGCAAACACAACCCTTCATTAAATACATAAACTGCAAAGAACCTAATTGACTGTCTAGGCAAGATGAGTGGCAATATAAAATTAGAAGAAAAGTTTGATGCCTTAATGAAAAGTTAGGAGCACCTAGAAACACAGAATGAGTATCTTAGGAGGAAACTTAGCGAATCTCTCAACAATAAAAGGGGAGCTTTACAGTTAGATGCAACAAGCTCTTTATGTCAATCTCAGGCACAATCTAAAATCTAATAGAACCTTTTGGCAACTCCAGTGAGGATGACTCTGAACCAAGGGTCAGAAGAACAAGAAAGCATCATCATCAATCCGGTCATGACATCAAAGTAGAAGTTCTTGAGTTTGAAGGAAGGATTAACTACAATGAGCTTCTTGATTGGTCGCATACAATTGAGAGAGCCTTTGACTACAGGGACATATATGAGGATAAGAAGGTTAAGTTGGTGGCTTTGAGACAAAGGATGTATGCCTCCCTTTGGTGGACCAATCCCTATGCTAAAAGAGCTAAGAGAACGAAAACCAAAATTAGGACTTTGGCTATGAAGAAATCTAACCTTAAGAACATATTTTTACACTCTTCTTATCTTTAGGATAATAACCCTTAATTGCATAGTTTGACTTAAGGAACTATGTCTGTTGAGGAGTACACTGGAGAGTTTGAGAAAATCTTAATAAAATGTGAGTTGCAAGAACCTAAGGATCAGAATATTGTGAGGTACCTTAGTGGATTAGATTGCAGTTACTCTTATATGGTGGAACTGTAGTAGTATATAACATTTGAGGATGTGTGTGTGTGTTAGCTTGTGGGGTTGAGAAATAAAAGAAGTCCAGGTCATTCAAGAAATAGCTACCATAGTGCTTAGAACCCAGCGTTCCAACAAGGGAACCAATCAATTAACCGCTAAATCCACAGCTAGCTCACCTTGAATGGCCCCTAAGACTCCAACTCCCTAAGACAAACCCCTACAAGGCTACAATATCAATAGGAGGTGTTACAAGTGTCATTGTTTGGGTTATATTGCTTTTGATTGTCCCAATAAAGGAGTGATTACCCTAGCAGTGTACCACGTTACCCAAGAAGAAGAAGTGGAGGAGGAAAGGGACGTCTGCTTAATACAGGAGGAAGGCAGTGAGGGAGTTCTTCTTAAGCCAGATGAAGGGGATCCCCTAGTGATCAAGAGAGCTCTCAACACTCAGAGGATATCTCAAGATTACCAAAGGGAAAACATTTTTTATAGAAGATGCACCATCCACGGGAAGGTTTATTCCTTAATTATTGATAGTGGAAGCTGTTCCAAGGCGGCTCCTACCAATATAGTTGAGAAACTGAGTTTGTAAATCTTTGTATGCCCTCATCTGTATAACATCCAGTGGCTTAACCAATGTAAAGGTCTTCAAGTTAATTCCAAATGTTTAATTACTTTTCCATTGGTAAAGGCTATGTTGATAAAGTATGGTGTGATTCCCAATGGATATGTGTCAGTAGGCTGTGGCTATTTAACAGGAGAGTGATATATGATGGATGTCTTAATGCTTACTCCTTTAACAAGGATAGTAAGAAGATTACCATGGATATGAGGAATTCTGATGGATTGGCTTCATTCTGCAGGAGATTTATTGAAGACTTCAATACCATCATGGCTCCCATTAGTAAAGTTATTGAAGGTAACTCTTCCTAGTGGAACCCAAAGGCTTAACAAGCCTTTGAAGAGATCAAGGATAAGCTAACTTAAGCTTTAGTGCTAGCATTACCTTGCCTTGAGGAGATATTTAAGGCTGAGTGTGGTGCCTTAGGAGTAGGCATTGGGGAGCTTAGACTCAGGAAGGCAAACCCTTGGCCTTCTTTAATGAGAATTTGTATCACCCTGGAAAGAAATACTCTACTTTTGATAAGGAGTTTTATACATTCATAATATGCTTGGAACATTTGGAGCCATTACCTTATTACTCAAGAGTTTATACCTTATTTTGACTATGAGGCTCTGAAGTATATCCAAGGATAGTACAAGATCAATGCGAAGCATGCAAAATGGGTGGAGCACCTTTAAGCTTTTCATTTCACTACCAGGCACAAATCAGGCAAATTGACTCAAGCAGCAAATGCATGTCTAGGAGAAACCTCTTCCTATTTCAGCTTAACACCTGTATCTTGGGTTTTGAGCATGTCAAAACATTATATAAGCATGATAAAGACTTTAAGGGCCTTTATGAATGTTACAAGCAGAAGCCTAAAAGAGATTATCTAGTCTAGGATGGGTATTCTATACAAGAGAACTACATTATGTATCATTAAGTGTGGAACAAGGGAGCTACTAATTAGAGAGGTTCACGGAGGAGCTCTGGCTAGCCATTATGGTGACAATAAGATAAAAATCATGCTTAAGGAGCACTATTACTAGCTAAGTATGTCTAAGGATGTTCAGGACATCCTTGAGAGGTATCCTACCTATTAGGTAACAAAGGGTCGTTATCTGCTTCAAGGACTCCATACCACTCTTCTGGTCCCTTAAGCCCCTTAGGCAAATGTAAGTATGGACTTTTCACTAGGTTTCCTAAGAACACAAAGGGGAAGATTTAGGCTTTGTGGTTGTAGACAAGTTCTTAAAGATGACACATTTTATAGCATGTTCAAAGACCAATGATGTCACGCATATTACTGAACTCTACTTTAAGGAAGTCATAACGCTTCACAGTATCCCTGGCTCTATTATTTCATGTACAGATACCAATTACTGGATTACCTTATGGAAGGAGCTAGGCACCAAACTCAAGTTCAGCACTATATGCAATGCCCAAATGGGTGGCCAAACTAAAGTCACCAATAGGACTCTAGGGGCACCCCTAAAAGTTTAAAATCAGAAGTTGAGCCAAACCCTTAGATCTGTTGTTACATTATATGGAGTTTGTATATAATAGATCCCCTCACAGGAGCACTAGAATCTCCATTAAAGATAATTTGTGGTCTTGACCCTCTCCCTTAAAGAGATCTATTAGCATGAGCCATTGAAGGAAAGCCTAGTGTGGAGGTGATAAAAGGGTTAAGGAAATCTAGGAGCTGCATGAAAAGGTGAAAGAGAAGAATGAGAGAAATAATGCAAGCTACCAATATAGTGTAAGCAAGCATAGAAGGAAGGTTATCTTTCAGCCGGTTACATGAGAATGGATGGATTCCTGCACAAGAGAAGGTCCAAAGTAAGCCTAAGAGTTGATGGTCCATTTCAAATTCTAGAAAGAATCAATGATAATTCCTATAAGGTTGAGTTGTCAGGAGAATATTAGGTGTCAGTCACTTTTAATATGCCATATTTGAGCCCTTTTTTGGATGATGTACCCACTAAGAATTTGAGGTTGAATTCTCATCAATAAGGGGAGGATACTTCAGATCACCTCATTGCTAGCGAAGGTCAACCAAACGCCATAGCTCAGAACACCCACATAAGAACCATGAGCATTCAGATCCTTTTCTTACTGATAGTGAACCATTACTTGCTGTTCAAGATGAGTACAGTGGTCCATCCCTAAGTCATCCATTAGCTACCTCAATCCTTAAACATCTAAAGGTGTTTTCCAATGTTGGTTTGAAGAAAATAGCTTTTATGAACAAAAAGGGCTAATTTGAGGTGTTACCTATATTTCAGCCTAGCGGAGTTAAGTTCCGACTTAGACAATGATTATCTAGCAAATTTGAGGGTAAATTCTCTTCAACAAGGCGAGGAATATGTAGATCTACCAAGGCAGCACCATTAATGAAGGTCCAATAAGTGGCATACATTTTGCTAAGGTCACAAACAGAATGTCCTAGGTACAAAACAGTGCAGCAGCCGGTTTTACTTATTAAGTTACTTATGCCTGCTTGGGGTTTAAGTCCAATATTTTTCCATATTGTGGTTTCCCAGGACATCCTCTTTCCATGGAATCAAGAATCACTCAAATTGGACCGCAATTGGTCACCACAGCCAAGAACAATTTTGATGGTCAAAACTGCCAATTCATCCCAATTTGTACCAGGTTTTGGACCTTTGATTTCTCATGTCTTTGAAAGCCTTAAGTCCATATTTGTTTGCATATCATGGTTCCCTAAGATGTTATCTGTCTGGGCCAAGCAAGAAAATCAAGTTAAAATCGGTAAATATTGAAGAACCAAGGCCATTTTGCAAACTGTGCTGGACTATACCTAGTTCTAACTAGTTTGAGTTAGTTGAGGCTTTGAGGCAGCAAATGAGGTCACAAACCTGAATTTTCACTTGCAAGAATTAGGAGACATCCTAAGGCTTGAATCCATGCAGGGAAATCCAAATCATACTCACTTTTTGCATGGGTTATGTGGTGTATAATAATAGCCTAAAATCTGCCTGGGTAGAGCTGATTGGTGCAATTGGTAGTTCTCCTTCTTTTTGGCATCCAATCCAGGTCTAACAGTATCATTAAGTATTTAAAGGCAGTTGGGACACAATCATAAGTATGCCAACTTAGCTAAATGAAGAACCAATGAAGAATAAAGAAGAGAAGGAAGAAACACTCCCATTGGCTAGCCGTAAAGTAAAAGACACCAGTAACCTTTTTCTCTTTCTTACATGCGCAACCATCTCCCTCCTTGCTTAACTAGTTACCTAGGGATAAGTTTAGCTCTTAAGCTTTTGCTTAGCTAGACTTATTACTTGTAATTAGCTTAGTTAAGCATGCTTTGTACTTAAACAGATTGCATGCATGGTTAGAGGTTTCTTAAGCATGAAAAAACCTCTAATCTTTCTTCTGGGAAGCATTGCTCTTTTGAAACAAAAATACTTAACTTGCTTATCCTTACTTAGGCCGAGTAAGGTGGTGTTCAATTGAGTCTTAACTTTTGTTTGGATGGTATTTTGTATCCTAAACACAGTTAAGAGCCCTAAACTTGTTTCTGGTGGTGTTTTTGTATCCTTAAACAAGCTTAGTTTCCCCCTAGATTAGTCTTTGGTGGTGATTTNNATATCCAAAGATTAGTTTAGTTGCTATCCTTTTTCCTTGATTGTAATCTTTCTGGGTTTTAGCTTTCACTCTTGAATTGAGTTAAGCTTAACCATTGAGAGCTACATCAGAAGGGGAGACAAAGTAGTATGTAGAGATCTCATTGGTGCTAGAATGTGAGCGCCCTGAACTTTCTTTTATTCCTACTTTTACAATTTAGATTTTGATTGGAATCAAAATTTAGATGTCCCTGTGGTAATGCACTTGATAACTAGTAGATGACACAAACTATTCAACAATTCAACTAAGGTAGTAAATTACGGTAAACCAATCATCAAAAGAAAATGTTTTTAGAGAGTGCATGTGATCGGTCGGGGTTTTCCCCCTTTTTGTTTTGCTTTCGATTTTTTCCCCTAATAATCCATGTGAGAATTTGGGTCAATTAAAAAATGCTACATCTTATGAAAGCGATGTAACTTTGCTAATGCCAAGATGGCCTAAATTCATTACATCCGATCTACATACCTTAACTTCAAATTTAACATATTGAGCTTAAGGGAATATATGTGCGAATTTTAGTCTGAACTTAAGACATCAGGGATTTCATACTCACATTTAATTTAGGATATCAAGAATCCCATTTTTACCTTTAGTCCAGGAAATTGGGAATTTCTTTGTTTCAATTAATTCACATATGTTCTATTTTTCTATTTGCTTAGAAATTTCAAGGGTATTATATCCTAACCCCCTCAAGATGAGGTTCATCCGTAAAACTCGAATATACTAAAGAACTTAACATATGAAAATATGTCACTCTTTTATCAATCTCAGGTTCTCAAGTATCGTTGATATCAATGTGGTTTGCCAAAACAATTTAAGAAATTGAATAGTCTTTCTGGGCCAGAATTGTTCTCTTTGATCTAGAATTTGAGTTAACTATTGCTAATATATGAGATCCTCTATCAACTAGAGAAGATCCGCACAGCATGTTTTGAGTCCTTGATAATCATGTGGGGTTCGAATCGATAAGA
>NCQT01001165.1:0-11401 GCA_002740465.1 Stenocereus thurberi | reverse complement strand
CCAACAACATCAAATCACATGGAGAGCCACCAACTTGTGCGTGTGCAGTGCAATGGAAAGGAAGCCGCGAAAGGCCAAGGTCAGTGGGTCGCGAGGGTTGCTTTCATTCCAGCAGCTCGATGGAAATTATGGCCCTTCAACAGTGCCAGTGTGGCGATGGAGCAGTGAATAGTAGTAGGATAGCAAAGGAACGATCCAAACCCATGTCAGGCCAACCCAAACCAAACCCTAAAACAGGTCCTATAGCTTAGAATCAAGGTAAGTGGTTCTCAATCCCTTCAAACTATAATTAATTTCAAAGCTTCCTTGCTACCTTGTTTAGTCTATGAAAGAGATTAATCTATGGTCAGTGTTAAAGTAGCTTAGCAGTAGGAAGAGGATGCATGAGCTATTTAGCTTGCTATTAATTCGAATTTGACGTACACTTTGGGACGGTGTTGTGATGAGGGAGACCATGACATGAGTGTTGGAATGGTATGATGAGTTACGAAGTGTCATTGTGATTGTTGTGTTTGTGCTCAATTGTTTAATTAACTAGCAAATTATATTTATGGCATCATTAGTTTGCTAGCCTAGCTTTAGGATTTTGTAAAAAGCATCCTCAGTGATTGCCCTTGTCTATATGTGCATGTGATGGTTAGGAGCAAGGTTGAAAACGAGGATCGGCTGGCCAGTCCAATAGAGCAGTTCAATGGAGAATCAATTCTAGCATCCGGGCAGTGGTTACCCCGGTTCAGCCCTGCCTTTCTTTTAAATGGCTTATATATTGAGTGTATGAGTGTGTGTTATGGGTTGTGAACTTAATTGTTCAAGGTCACTCATCTGCTTAACTGCCTCACACTAGATGAGTGGGCTAAGAATTCCAATTAAAACTCACTTGATTTGCTTNNAACATGTCTAGTTGTTTTTACATTGAGAACTTTTGAATGATTAAATTTCTCATGTCACTAGCTTAACGGTCACTTGCGTTACTGCATTGACCAAAGCAATGTCCCACTTACTTAATAAGTAATGCGAGTTTTAAAGATTCCTTGATTACTTGCAGAGGCTATTCAAGTGAGAGGCTACTCAAGTGGGCTGTCGATTTGGAAAACCGTTTGAATTGTGAATAAATATGTTTGAGATATGCTTAAAGGCCTGTGTGGATAAGTGTGTAAGTGAATTTGTTTGATATGGTAAGCATTCTGAGATTTGTGGTTAATCGTGACTGTTAGACCATTTGTTTAATAAGAATGAGTTGTAATTTATAGAGTCCTTTATAACTTATTTGATGCTTCTTACGGTTGCACGATGTCTTTTGTTAATCTGAAACAATGACAAATCAAGATGTTTATACATAATTGCAACTACTAACTTTTTTAACAAGTTTTAATATAACACCCCTTAGTAAGTGAATGGTTTTATGGGTGCTAATGCGTTTGCAAGCATACTTTGCAAAAATGAGTGGTTTATGCTTTCAAAAGTCGACCTGAATTCATTAAGGCTTTTTAGCTCCCTTGAGAATGAAAACGTCATTGTTTGTGATACAATAAAAATTTTGATACAAGTGTATTTAAAGTGGGATGCATCTGAAACATTTCAGGCTAGGAGTATGGTGCTAAGTGTTTAGACAAATGTTTAAGTGGTAAAGCCGGTATGTGGGAACCCTAACTCTTAGGGAGTAGACTTAGAAGTGGTAACCTTAGAAGACCGTAACGAAGGTAATGATCCATTCATTATAAGGGGCCCTGGACAGAATATAAAGGGCGAGTGCAGATCTCTCCTAGGGTGAGTATAGATCTCCCCTGAATAGCACAAATATGAGAATCCGATACCCCATGAAATTATTTCATACTTGTTATGTGATGTAAACTCCTCATTCACATATTATCCTAGTGCGAAGATTTAGAAAAGTGCATATACTCTTGATAAGAGCTTTTATTGAGCTCCAAAATTATTTTCCAATGAATAATGATTGTTTATAAAGAATTTCTTTGGTTTAAGCAATGATCCTTGTCTTTTATATGTTAATCCCAACTTCTTGCTAAAGCATACCACTTGGTGATTTTAATTGAACTCCGGGATGATATATGCTTATGCGTGAATTGAATGCTCTACTGTTCTCTATGCCTGATTTTGTGTGTGAGTTAATTTACTTTTGAGAGTGGTATGCCTACTAGGTGATGTTAAGCAAGTGATTGTCAATACTAAGCTACAAAAGGCAAAATTTAGGCCAGTTGAGTACTCTTGTGCGTGAAATAGAAGGAGGTTAGGGATATCATTGGGCTAGAAAGTTATATAGGTAATAACAAATATAGGAGACCCTATATGACTATTACATGATATTATATATCAAATTGTGTGTGAATGCCACCTAATGTATTATGTGTAACTTTTTTTTTTCCTTAGCGTTGAGAATCAGTCAATGAGCATATGATAGATCATCCCCTCTCTATTCACCTTTTCCCTAGGTTTTGAGATTACAAGTAGAAGTCAGTTCACTAAAGCCAAAGTGGAGTCTCCCTTCTTGCTCTGGAAAAATATATGTTTTGTACGTGGGTATATGAGTTAGTAATGTATTGTGATGTATCATTAAGTTCTTGAGTATATGGAAGTTAATTGCTAAACTTCATGTAATGCATATTAAATAACAGTTGTTTTGAATGGCCATGTGAGCCAACCATATGATTAGTCAGTCGTCATTTTAGTAAAAGTTTGTTATTTTGGGGATGTACATCCCAACACTCCGAATGTGTGAACTATTGAGCTTAATCTCTTGTTTCCTTCTTTATTATTGAACTTTATACTTGATGTATTCCGGGCATGTGGCCCGCAAAGTTGTGATCTCTGGCGTGCAGTCATTGAACTTCTAGACATGTCTTTCATGCTCTTGTTCATTGAAGGGACCTAATGTAAGGCTTTAAGCCCGGGGTATGGTTCAATTTTTGGGCGGAACTCTCTCCGTTTCTCTCTAGAATTCCATGAAATCATTAACACTTCTAGCTCTATGGGCAGGGGTGTTACAGTTATATAGGTGGACGTCTTTCTATGATAGTTCGGTTGATTCCGGTAATTATTTGTATTTGATATTATTTGCTCCCTTAAAAAAAAAAAAAAAAGATGCACAAAGCAGTGGAGTATTTCACAATGTTATATTCAAGTTACAAGACCAGTGCCCTTTGTAATTTCCAAATTTTTATACCAATGTAGACATTACATTTAATAAGGGTGATTATAGAACTATTGAGTAAAGCTTTTTTTTTTTTTAAATCATAACCTCAAATCGGCCTCTTTACATGCGTGTGTCTACTTTAATTGGGACCCACTTTAAGAGTTGTTGTGGTTGTAATTGTATTGCTAAAAGAAGAATTATATATGTAATTTTGTAGCTGATAGAAATTGTAAACAATTTGATATTTTTATGTAATACGAAAGTAATTATGATGACACAACATCATATCCAGTAATTTTTTTTACTCATTTAATACATGATATATTAATTTTTAAACTAATTAAAGATAAAATTGTAGTCAAGGACCCTATCATTTTACATTAAATGGATTAGATGATGACTTCTTCAAAAATCCATTCTTATGAGCATCAAGAGAGGGAAAAAAAAAAAGAATAGCTATGTTCAAGATGATTTCCAATCCGTCTCCGAAATCCTATTCTTATCAACATCTACAATTACCTAACTTAAAGCACACATAATGAGATCAAATAAAGTGAGATTATCAATATTGAGTAAATAGATTAGGAATAGAATGAGAATATTAAGTGAAGAATGTTTACCAACTCATTTAATCCAATTTGAACTCTCTAGATTCTATATTATTTTAGGAATAGATTAGTTATCCAAATATATGACTAAATAAATTGTGAATACACAGTAACTTTCAAAAGCTCTACAAGAGGGGGAAAAAATTATTTCAAAAGAGAAGGACGAAATTAGGGGAGCTCAATAATTTCTTCAATGAGGGCAAGAAAACATTATGATCAAAAGATGTCAAAAGAATTTGTGTTGTGCTCTTGGGACTTAAAAAATAGGTAAATCTTAAGGACATATTAGTGGTTAATAAAGTTGTTATTGTGTTCCCTGAGGAAATTTCGAATCCCCCTTCCCCTAAAAGAGAGATAAATTTTGAGACTAAGGTAATGTCATGAGCCAACTATCTCCAAACACCCTTATAGAATGGCACTATCATATTTGAAGGAAATGAAGGTTCAGTTATTACACAAGGGCTTCATTAGACCCAGTGTGACAGCTTAGGCTGCACATATGATATTTGTAAGGAAAAAGGACGAAACTTTAATGTTATATATTGATTATAGAGAGTTGAACAAGGCTATGGTGAAAATAAATAAATATTCCTTTCCTAGGATTGATGATCTATTTGACTACTTCTAAGGGGCAAAGTTGTTTTAAATGATTGGATTATAGTCAAGATACCATCAATTGAAAATGAAGGATGAGAATATACCCAAGATAGCTCTTAGAACTCGGTATGGGGGCTATGAGTTTGTTGTTATGCCTTTTGGTCTTACCAATGTACTATCGTCTTCATGAATCTCATGAACTGTATCTTCAGGAAGTACTTGCAGTAATTTACGGTGTTCATAGATGATATTTTGGTGTACTCCAGGACAAAGTAGAGAGCATTTGAAGACAATTCTATAAGCCTCAAGGAACACCAATTGTATGCTAAATTCACTATATGTGAGTTTTTGCTTGAGGAAGTGTCTTTTGGGACATGTGATCTCAAAGTAGGGAATTACATTTGATCCTTGACAGATTATAGTTACATGAATGGTCATGGCTAACAAATGTCACTGAGGTTATAAGTTTTGGGGGGAATGGTGGGTTATTGTCGAAGACTCATGTAGGATTTCTCTAAGATAGCTTTGTCCTTGACTAACTTGTTAAGAAAGACCATAAGATTGAATGGAATCATAAATGTGATACTACTTTTCAAGAGCTAAAGAATTGTTGACTATTGCACTAGTCTTTATTTTACCCTAAGCACAAGGGAATTTTACTATTTTTAGTCATGCATCCAAGTATAGGCTTAGGTGTATGCTATTGCAAGATGGAAAGGTAGTGGCCTATGCTTCTAGTAAGCTCCAACCATTTGAAGGGCATTCTTCTATCCATGATTTAGAGTTAGATGCAACAGTTTTTGGCCTAAAATTTTGGAGGCACTATCTCCAAAAGATATGTATAGACTACAAATGTTGAAAGAATATTTTTCACTCAAAGAGAACTCAATCTTAGCTAAAGAAGATGGTTAGAACTCTTATAGGAACATTATCTTCAAATCTATCACTCAGGGTAGTTAACATAGTTACTGTTTGAGCCAAAAAAGCCAATCAACTCTAAAAATAGTGAGGGATATTCACCTTGAGATTATGAGGAGCTTGTAAACAATTGGTATAAGATTGGTTCCACCCTCTTGGAATGTTGCAAATTTGGATACCTTAGTAGAGGTTAAGTGAGCACAAAAGGATGACCTAGGGCAATATAAAGCATTAAACAAAAACATAATCAAAGGAAAAGCCCCTGGGTTCATAGTTGATGAACAAGGAATTGAAAGATTCCTGAACATGTTACGCATTCCGCAAAAGATGAACTACAATAAAGGATCTTATCTAAAATTCACAATGCAAAGTGCTCCATTCATCTTGGAAAAACTAATATGTATGGAGACCTAAGGTAAAAACTAATGGTGGAGTAACATAAAGAAAGAAGCTGCATAATTTGTGGATAAATGCCTCACATATCAAAATGTAAATGCCTAGAATTGCCACCTTTGCAAGTGCCTACATGGTAATGGGAATCAATTTATATGAATTATTTCATTAGGATAGCTCTTACGTCTTTAAAAATAATATTATTTAGGTCATGCTAGGTGAAATTACTAAGTTCGCTCATTTTATACTCGTTCATGATAGTTGGGGAAACGATTCGTTGGTATAATATTATGTGTAACAAGTGATAAGACATCATAGAATTCCAAAGGACATCATATCAAATAGTGATTCAAGGTTTCAAGCCTGATTTTAGAAACCTATACAGAGAACATTTGGTACTATGTTGGCATTTAGTACTATCCATCATCCAAAGACTAATGGCCACACTAAGCGAGTAAACCAGATCATGGAGATATGCCAAGGGTTATGTAATTGATTTCAAAGGAAAGTCGTAGGAATACTTACCCCGAGTATAGTTTTCTTATAATAGCAACTATCAGGCTACTATTTAAATACTTTTTAAGGCCATATGTGGAGAAGGTGTAGAACGTGACTTTGGTGGTGGTATTGATGAAGCACTTATTCTAGGTCCTAATTTCGTTTAAGAAACTATTGAGAATATCAAAATAGGGCAAAGAAACAAGAAAGTGTCCCAAAGTAGGAAATAAGTCTTATGGTGAGAATAGAGGAAAACCCTTAAAGTTCCAAGTGGATGACAAATATTCCTTAAGGTTTCCTCACCAAAGGAATAAAGGATTCAACACTAAAGGCAAGTTGGGTCCTAGAATTGTAGGACATATGAGATAATTTAAAAGACAAATGCAATTGCGCACCAATTGACTTTGTCATGCAAATTGTAGCATGTGCACAGAGTGTTTCATGTCTCCCAACTACGAAAGTGTATACATAATCCAGGTGATGTTATTATAAATGAGCCATTAAAGATTTCTAAAGACATTCAATATAAGAAATAGCCAATATAAATTATAGATAGAAGAATCAAAAGGGTAAGAAATAAGGAAATTCCCTTAGTCAAAGTTCTATGGATCCTCATGAAATAACAGAATCAACTTGAGAAAACTGAAAAGAAATGGAAGTCCGAACCTTTACTTGTTCGAAGATAAAAGTTTAACCCTCAATTTCGATGAAGAAACTTCATGAAGTGGGAAGGTTGTAATAGCCCGACTTAAAGCATGTATAATCAAATTTAATGAAGTGAGATTATCGATAATGAATCAGCAAGTCATCACAAAAATATTTTACAATTTTAACTTAAAGGCAACAAGGATATCATGAAAGAATTAATTAGTAAGAGTTGTTCTTATTTTTTTATCTAATTAAAAGATAACAATTTATAAAAAATTGTTTCTAATTCCTTTTCAAGGAATTGTGATCGTATTTGCATGTTCAAGAGCTTCCAAGACGACTTGGTTAGAGTAAGCAAAGAATTAACTAAGTTAAATTGATTTTAAAAGATGTTTGTCATTTATTCTAATTTTTATCATCCAATTTTTACTTTGTCAAAATAATGTGATTGCATCAAAAAAAAAAGAGAGAGAGAATTTAAATATCAAAATGGAACCCCAATGGGAGGCTTCAAGCTCCCACCAAAGCTAGGGAAAACAAAAAGCGAAATCACTTTGAAGTGAAGGAAAAATAGTGGAAAAAGAAATAGAGGGAACTTGATGTAACATTTTTGGGATATTTTGATGATTCCATAAATCCAAATAAGAATGTTTAGAGAAGACATCATTATAAGAAATATCTACAAGGGTTAAAAAAATCTCAAGCATAATTAAAGTGAAAAAGAAACATTGGCAAAGTAGTATTTACATGAAGGAAAGTTGAGGTAAAAAAAGGTCCATGGACAAATTGGTAGGTATATTGTGGATTGCGAAATGTGATGATTTGGAAAGAGTTAGAGAAGAAATGATTGCGACACATAATTATATAAAGGACAAGCATTTTTTGGGGTTCAATTCTCAGGCAAACAAGATTTATACACTGAACCTCCCTCAAGGCTCATCTTATTTCCCTATCCTCTTCTTTCTTCTTTCTTCAACCTCTCCTCCCTTGGCCAGTCACCCTACCGCCACCAGTTGCCAGTGCTGCCGCAGCAAAGTCACCGGAAGACGCTACTCAAGCCACCATCTATGACTTCTACTTTTTTTCTTTGGAATTTTAATGCTGTGCGTAAAATCATCAACGCTTTCCATTGCCCTTGAAATTCAACTCATTCTCTCATTGGTTCAATTTTTGCTTATTAATGTGTTTAAAGTTTAAATTTGACAAAATTGGGGATGATAAACATGTTTGGGAGTTAGATTGTGTCAATGATGAAATGAAGCATAAGGAAGATTATGGACTACGTGAAATTTCACATCATTATGATGATCAACTTATATACACATTGACAACTTGAGTAGATTCTTGTGTTTGAAAGGTTGACCTGTGAAACAGGTCATTTTTAGGGAAGAAACCGTGAAGGCCAAGAAGCGGGAAGGTTTGAATTTTGGGTTTTGATATCTTGATTATATAAAGCTGTGATTAATTTGAAATTATGTAATTTTAATTGAGTAACATGAACGTCAGATGTGATTGTGTGAACATAATTTTTGATGGAAATGAGTTGACCTAAAGAAAGATGAATTCTAGAAGTGCTTTAATTATGGTTGAGTGGAAATTGGAGAAGTATGTGGATACAATTTAAGGGGATTACACTCAAAGAAAGAAAGAAAAGACAATGTGCGACTTTTCTTGAAATTAAAAAGATTGAAATGGTAAATTTATAAAAATTACATGTCCAAAAAGGGCTACTTCTAAGAAAAGAGTTTTCTTCCTTTACGTGGGAGTTTTTAATGAGAAAGGAAAAATCTTGTTTGCCTTTCTTTTTAAAATTAACAACCAAAGTTAGAGGGGTGATGTTGATGCTTTAAAAAGGAAGTTTAAAAGACTTTTCTCTGTGTGCTCTGGCTGAGTTTAAAAATATGGGTTTTTGAACATAAGGACTAGTAAGACTTATAATATGCTTATATGATAGAAGCTAGTCGCTTGGACATTTACTCAAGGGAGGAAGCTCTTTGAACCTAACATACACATTTTTCAAAGGAAGTGTAAGGTAACAAAGCACAACAAGAGGTACACTTATTTTCTGTATCTTCTAAATAATGTTGCATGCTCGAATGAAAAAATGATTTGAAATTATCACAATGTATGCCTTAAAAGGGGACCTAGTTGAAAGCAATGTGGAAAGAAAGTTTGCCCCACGAGCTATACAACCCCACTTAAACAAATAAAGGGCTTAGAGTTGTGCACCTGTAAGAAATAAATTATAAGCTTAATTATGTGCTCATTGTGAGAAAGGATCCAATCTAAAGTAGTTTTATGACAAGTAAGAAAGTTTGTGAAAGTACAAAGAATGTCTTTATGATGTCTTGAAATAAAATAGATTTATAAAGTCATGTGTGCTCATTGACTCTAAAAAATCAATTTACATTACGAGGGTAGACGTACAAGGCCATTGGCTTATTCTTCAAAACAATTTTTAAGTTTTTATTTTTAGGTGAAACAGCTTTATAGTTGGCTAAAGATGAGAAGGACAAGGAAGCTGGCCTGTAGAAGTGGTGTTTTTGGGTTGGTTATGTTATGCCTATCTTCAAAGTATTTGGCTTTTGCAAGTTGAACATAGCTCTTAGATGTACCCAAATAAAAAAACGGACCAATTTATGTTGTGTGGAAGTTTAAGTTGCATAGTTTTACGGATTAAGTGTGGAAGCTTATGTGTTTTAAAAACCAAGTGATTGTTAAGTTTTAGAGACTAAGTGATAAGTAAGTACGTGTTTTAATGGTTATGGGTCTTTTGTATTTAACTATGACAAGTATTTCTCATGGTGTGAGAATTTATACAAGTCTGCGATGACTGGTTCTGTCTAACCAACTTTGTTGCCACCATGTTATAGAGGAATTGCCTTCTAAATAAATGGGCTTATGAAATAAGGATTTTTTTTTGGGGGGGGGGAATGAAAAGGTATTCTCTTTCAAAAATATCTTGTTCATGTTTTGGGGAAAAAATTAACAACAATTATTCTTTAAGAATCTTGCTCTTTTCAAGGGACGGTGGTAATGTCTTAGCTAAAATGCCTTTCTAGTGCCTATTACTTTAATTCAATGGCACGTAAAGCTTTATTTTAAGTATTTATTTGATTGGGGGCGTTATAACATCAAGAGAGAGGTGCTAAATTAAAAAAAGAATAACTATATTCATTGACAAATACCAATACATATGTTTGAAGTGCCACTCTTATCAACATTAACTACAAAAATGACTATATTAATTATACAAACTGAAGTTGCACGTTGGGTAAAGGAATCATGGAATACGTAGAAGTCCATTACATTAGAAAACAACTACTCTAAGATATCAAAATCATATGCATTTTGCATTCCCTATTTTATCTCAAGTTTTGTGTGACTCAATGATGGTAATAAAGCAAATATCAGTGGAATTTGAAATCAACGTCTTTAATAGAGACTCACATTGACCATGCCGACTGATCAAATTAGCTAGCACGGACTTTGGGACTCTTTTATTCTGATCATCCAATTCTATAATCTTCTCGCTGCATAATCATTGCAAAGGGGTTCACATTGTTCGGTGCAGACAGTTTCAGTGGCGCCATGCACAGCCATGCACTTGCTATGACAATCCTTGTAGCAATCTTCATCAAGGTTAGCCAAAGCATGAGTTGATGTTAGTACAATAAGCATTGCAATCAAAATTAGTGTAGAAAGTTTCTTTGATGACATTTTTGCTCAGATATTCCAGTTCTAGTTTTCTCCTCACTGAGTCTTACTATATTGTTTTCTTCTTGATGTCCAATTAGTTATGCTAAATTTATAGGTCTAAGGATATCTATAATAGGAATAGGTAGGTGAGTGTACTGGTGGTGTGGAGAAAAAAAATGAGATGGCTTTAACGTAAGGCAGCCAACATAACATCACACTCAAGGCATTAAGACGCTTTCTTTTAGCATTTATGGTTGAAAGGGGAAAAATTTAACAAAAATTCAAGAGCATCCGCACCACAAAATTACCAATAGCAAATGCAATATGCGGACAAGACTTGAACTACATATTATGTGTGTGGGAATGTGTGTGTGTGTGTATATATATACACATCCATACACAGAGATATATACATATACATATGTGAGTGTGTGCATGTATGCACATATGTATGTATGCATATACGTATGCAAGCATGTACGCATATATATATATATACACACACTCACACACACACACACATACATACGTATATATATATGTGTGTGTGTGTGTGTGTGTGTGTATGTGTGTGTGTATATGCATACATATATATACATACATACATATATATATATATATACACACGCACACACACGCTTGCGCACAAACACACACACAAAAACACACACACACACAGACACACACACATATACATATAAATATGCATATGCATATGTATATGTATATGTACACATGCATGCATACATACATCTAATATATATCTATATATATGTGTGTGTGTGTGTGTAGACAGACAGACACACACACAAACACACATATATACATACATATGTATGCACATATTTATAGGTCCACACGCACAGATATATAAATATATATATATATA
>NCQT01000873.1:17503-29749 GCA_002740465.1 Stenocereus thurberi | reverse complement strand
GCCTAACCATATAAGAATCTGCCAAAACTCTTGTCTTCTTTGTTTCGAACCTAAGCTATACTCAAGCTTTACACGCTGCCTCATCTTCGTTGCTTCACACACAGAATCAGCCCTAACAATTGAAGAAAACATTAGTACGTCATTGTTGCTGGTTTCTTGGTGTTTAGTTCTTTGTTTCGAGCCTTCATTGTTTCGCACGCAGAACCTCAACTATACTCAAGTTTCAAAGGTATGTATGCACTTCTCTCATCTTCTCTTTCAATCTACTCTCAGTTTCTAAATTAGTCGATTATATCCTTGCAGCCACTTTCTGGAGAGTTTGGCGCCGAAAAATCAAGGGTTTGGTGCCAGAAATTTAGGACTAAACATAAGAAATCAGGCTTGTTGGTGTTCAATTTGCAATTTGCTGAAGGTATTGTGTATTTACAATCCTATTGAATTTGTTGGGTCTGAATGAGAATTAAGGCAACAGCTGATTGGATTGAAGAGTTTTGTGTTTAACGAGTGAAAATTATTTGAGCTTGAAGCCAGGCATAAATCCTATCAGAAGCTAGAGGAAGTGGTTGTAACTATCCTTGCCAAGGGTATACCTACCAAACGTGTCACTGTTCACTATGGAGAGCAAATTGTGCATTTAATCCAACATGCAAAAGTGCCTTGTTTCAAGCCTTAAACAACGTCTAATTTGTTGGGTTAACTTGTGTAGTTTTTGTTGTTTCAACTTAGTGTCACAATTGACATTCCTGGTGAGAACCGTATCGCCTCCAACCTCGATTGTTTGGAAAGGTAAAGTTCTATTTAATTTGGAATAATATCTAACTTATTTTGTTGACCTCACCATTTCCTACTTTATCGCAGAAGATTTTACAATGGAAAGGGTATTTCTAGTTTTGGAGAATATGGTTTAGAAAATATGGTTACAAGTCATAGTGTTTGCTTAATAATTAAGATATATACCTTCACATTCAAGCTATATGCATCTTTATCATGGTAGATAATACTAGCCAAGTGCAGGTATGAAGTCATGTCTACTAAAATTGAAATTCGGCTTACAAAAGCTGAACCAATGTAGTGGACTTTTCTGGAATACACAAAGAATGCCGCAGTTGCCCCAAAGATAAATGTTTTATCTCGTAAGTAGTCGGCTAGAACTGTTTTGACTTGTGTTCTTGTATTGCTGAGCTTGAATTGGAAAGGACTGAATAGCTCTGCATTTTCACTGCACATTTCCCTTATATCGTTTTTTTTGTCCGGAAGCTTTTTATATGTTTTGCTTAATTTCTCTTTTCTCTATGTGTGTGCATGCATCTGTGTTTTTCCCGAGGGGGGTTGTGGGTTTAGATTTGCTGGAGTTGATAAACTTGAGCATTGAGTATCTTATGGACTGTTGTTTTGTTTTCTCATTTTTTTGGGGTGGGGTGGGGGGGTTGAATAAATTTATAGAAAAAGTGTTGAAGATTTTCTGATAATATACAGGTTCATTTCTAGCATTGTGATGGGTACCAATTCAAACTAATGATGATTGGCGTATTATCCTGTTGACATTTAGATTTGAGACACTTAAAATCCGGTTTGTTGCTAGCTAGTTCATACTGATTGTGGCTTTTACCATATGGTTTTTGTTATAATATTACACCTTAGTATGAGTGCAGTCCTGTCTCTTTGCTATAGGGTGTCTGTGGATCTCATAAACATTAACATAGTTGTTACTATGAAATTGCTATAGCTGCACAAAGGCCATCCTATCCATCCTCTAAGAATAGGGGTATAGACTGGGACAAGTTGGAAGCTCAGATGAAGAAAGTCGTAAGTCTTTTTAGTTTTATCTGCAACATTTATGGTGGATTAACATCCCCAAAACACTCCCCTCCCTCGCCCTCCCAAAATAAAAAAAAGAAAAGAATAATAAAGGACAAAAGGTGAAAAGGCCCTGGGCTGTGTTGGGTGGATGATTCACCTCCATCCTAGAAGCAGGCACTGAATGACTTGTTCTTCTAGGTCAATTTCTAAATTTGATCTTCATTTTTTACTGTCCTTTTGATTAGTTCCCAGTTTAGGAGTGTCTACATCTCCCTAGAGACCCAAACCTTCAAATGAAGGATGAGGAAAAAGAGAGCCTGGGGGTAGGAATTTGGGTTGGGTCATTGATATGAAAGAGAGAGAGATGGTAACTTGGCATACTGACCTCCTAATGAACCAGAGAATTGGCAAAAATTAGGATTTGTTTTGGTTTGTACTTTGTATTCTTTGCTATCATTGCCCTAAACCAAATGCTATTTGTAACAAAGATTGGATGTCCTAAATTTCCACCTAATGATGCGTAGGGCCTATTATTCCTTTAGGAGAAGGAAGAGAAGCTGGATGGAGATGCAGCCTTGAACAAGTTCTTTCAGGACATCTATCGAGATGCAGATGAGGACACGAGAAGAGCCATGTAGAAATCCTTTGTAAGATCTATGCAGTTAAACTTAGAATTTTTGTTTTGTCCTCTGTAACATGTTAGTACTAGTCATGTGCTAATTCCTCTGGATTGGTCCTGTCCTCGCATTAATGATTTTCCCGTTGCATTCCCCAGGTGGTATCGAATGAAACGGTGATGTCAACAAAGAAAGAAGTGGAATCGCATAAGTGATGACAATTTAGTGTCCCTTTTATTAACAAGTTGGTGTGATGTGTCACAGTTTATTGAGAACATGGTGTTGTTTGTGGTAATTTTTGCAGAGCTTATCAGAGGATGCAATTTCCTTACTTGATGATGAGGTTGCAAGCAATAAAAATGAAAATGACCATGAATTTATAGAGGATGATCCTGAAAATGAGGGAGGCGTGCAATCAAGTGCAGAAGATGAAGAAGGAAATATTCAGTTTCTAATTGATCGTTTTAATTTAATTTAGCTAGGGATTCTTGTTGAACATTATTATCAAGCGCTTGATACTAATTGATAATTTGAAAATCAGTAGACTTTTGTTAGAGTATGAATAATGGTTGTGATACTTTGTGAGCTCTTAAGTTAATTGTGATGAAGGCCCAAACTATTGTGGCAAAGTTTTCTATCTTGATGAATGTGCACAGATAATAGTGTAGGTTTGTGTTAGGAAATGGTGATAGGTTTACTATATTACCATTCTCAAGAATTTATAATGCATAGCATATTTTGTTTTTTACCAACAGGAGATCATAAGTTTCACCAACATAAAGTTTTGGTAGGAAATGCATTCTATCAACGGATATAGTTGGTTACCAAAGGATATTGTTGGCAGAAAAGACCTTTGCCAACAGATATTGTTGGCCGAAAAGACCTTTGCCAGTAGATATTGTTGGGGGGAAAGACCTCTACCAACAAATATCATGGAGAGAATGACTTATTATCAACAACCTTTTTTGGAGGGAAAGACTTTAATAGATAAGTTTGTTGGGCAAGATTTATCCACTATAACAAACACTAACATATATATTTGTTGGTACAAGCATATAATACCAAGAATTTAAGATTTATTGCTAAAAACTTGTTTACTAGAAACAAAAAAGTTACTATTGGTATTAAAAAATAATGCCAATAGTTCGTTGTTATTTGTTGATAATACTTTTACCGATAGAGTTTTTACCAACATATTAGTAACAAACCAATATCTGTTGGCAAAGCCTTTTACCAACAGAAAAGTGCCTTACACCAACATATAGACCCCTGTTGGTGAAAGTGACTTTTTTTGTAAAAATATTGAATCATTAAATGAATTACTTGTGGGTCACACCGCTCCAACCTGGTAACATGCTCCAGACGGGCATGAAGGAACTGACCCGCTATGGACCTTATTTCAATGCATGAGTCGATCCACCCAACTCAAAAGGGCTGGACTCTTTGCACGCACATAGATGACATTTATAATCATAATGAAAAGTTTGAATATGTTGAATATTCTTTTGAAAATTTCAATCACTATGCTTTTTTCATTAAATACTCAAAATTTTGATTAATAAATAATGCCATTTTTTATTTTTGACAAAAGAAAAAGAGCGCACGAAAAATACACTCTAAACCCATTGGGTTGACCCGAAATCCGTAGAACTGAGATACACCTGCTCGTGTTTTACATGAACCCAAAATGCACCGGATCTATATTTTACCCGAACCCGAATACACCCGACTCATATTTAACCCATTCACCTGAACTGAGAGCTTCTAAAACCACCACATCCTCCGAGATGGCCCACTAAGTTCAAGTATCATCACTCTTGGTCACAATACGAAGAGACGTATAATGTTGTTAAAAAGAATTGAAAAATAAGAATTCTAGGCTCTCTTATAAATTGAATGACACACAAACTAAAAAAAGAACAAACTTGATTTCAAATCATGAAGCAAAATTACCATTGGAAATTTAAATAACAAACTTGAAAGGAATGCTGAAAAACTACTCCATGTGGAAAATAAAGTGATACAAAGCCCTAATAGTGCTCAATTGAATAACTAGACCATTTAATCAAGCAAAGGAGGAAAATGCACATATTCAACCAAAAATATTGGGGTAAAAAGGTAGGAGTTGGTTAATGGAGATAAAAATTCACAGCTGTGCCACTACTCCATGAAAACCAAAAAGGCCAGATGCAAAATTACCAAAATCAAAGATGTTTTGGGAATATGGGTTGATGAATCTGCCTAGATAGAAAGCATGTATGTGAATGATTTCACCACTAGATTTAAATCAACCTCCTCTAATACAAACAATATTAATATGGATTTACCAAAACTGATAATAGAAGAAGATACTCAAATGTTCATTAGGGCTATTTACGATTCTAAAATTAAAGACGTCATTTTCGAAATGGAAAAATACAAAGCCCTCGGGGATGGCTTTGGAGTAGCTTTTTTTCAAGACTATTGGCACACCATCTATACAGACGTCTATAAAGCTACTAGATACTTTTTTCAAGATGGAAAACTTCTTAAGCAAATCAATCATATGCTTATTGTTCTAATTCCCAAAAAGAGCAATCTTGCAATGATTGGTCTGTTTTGATCAACTAGTTTATGTAACGGTTTATATAAAATCATCTCGAAAATTCTAGTCGATTGAATATGATCGTTCTTGAATAAAGTCATCAACCATGTCCAAAGTGCATTTGTGTCTAAGTGTTGTATTCACAATAATATTCTCCTGTATCACAAAATCATGAATAAGATCAAAATATGAAAGGTAAGAAATCTTGAGATATGGAAAATCCTTATGATAGAGTTTAGTGGATCTTTCTTTTCAGGGCATTACAAGACTTGGGTTTCCATCCTAAATTGGTTGATTGGATCAAAGAATACATCGTCATGGTCTCTTAGTTTGTTATAATTAATAATGATGTGTGGTCTCTTTAAGACATCTAGAGTCATCCGATAAAGGGATCCCCTCTCCCCCTATATGTTTATTGTTTGTGTGGAAGTCCTAATGAGGTCCCTTCAAACAGCAATCTCTGAAAAGAAATGTGGAATATGCATCAAAATTTCTTCTAGGGTTGATAAAGTTCCATATTTATTTTTTGCTGATGACAACCTTTTGTTTCGCATAACTAATTTGGAATCCCGCCAAGAGCTTAGTACAGTTCTTGAATTTTATCTAAACTCTTGTCAGTTCATAAATTTTTTGAAATCATCCTTAACCTTTTCTAGCAGTGCAACGGCTCATAATCGATAAAGTGTTTCATCTCTATTCAATATTGCCTACCAAGACGATCATGGTAAGTATCTTGGATGCCCGATATTCAAGGGCAACCTAAGAAGGTCTCAGAATTAGTTAATACATTTACCAAAAAATTGCAAGCTTGGAAAACTAAAAGCATTTTTGAAGCAGGCAAAGGAAAACTAGTTCAGACTAATGTTGAATTAATGTCTGCCATGCCATGCAAATGCTTTCAACCACCTAAGGAAACGAGTCACTGGATTGATAGAAGCAATTGGGACTTCTTCTTAAATGAATCTAATGATAACCAGGTTTTGCCTGTGGTATGTTGGAATGAGATATATTTGCCTAAAAAAGTTGGGGTTTGGACTTCGAAAGATGGAGGTAGTTAATAGTACCTTCTTGAGTAAGCTTGCTTGGAAACTTTCCATAGGCAAAGTCTATAGGTGAAATAAATGTCGATGAAATATTTATTGATGAGATTTTTTTTGTGGTGAATCCAAAACAAATGGATTAATGAGCTTGGAAGTATATCTTGAGGAACCACCATCAATTCCGTAAAGGGGCTAGGTGAAAATAAGGATGACAATGGGGCGGGGAATCCCCGCCTAAGCCTGGGCCCCGCTCAGCATTGAGGGAGAATCCCATCCCTAATGGGGATGGGAAATGGGAACGGGGATGAGATTCAATCCCGAGCAGTGAGGGAGGACAGGGTGAAATTTTATCCCATTCCAATCGCCGGTTACCTGTCTGGGGAAAAATCTCCACCCCTATCCCCTCTTCCTATCTCTTATCGGGGAAAAGACACTTATCCGCGTCCCCATTGATTATTAAAACTATATATAAATCCTTCACTTATGAACATAAGGTTAGGGTTATATATTTACTTGAAAAAAAAAAATAGTTGTATAATCTCTCTTTTCCTTCTTAGACCTTGGTTCGGTTGTGTTTGGCTTCTTAGACTTTGATTGGGTTGTGTAATTTGTGTATTGATGTTAGACTTGTGTTGTATATACGTGCTAAACTTTAATTTGAGTTGAATTGTAAACTTTAATAAAGTTTGTTAGAATTGAGTGTTCATGGAGTCTATAAAAGCTTTGTATAATTAATTAAGCTAGGTTTCCTGGACAACTTAGCCTTTCATCTAATATCCAACTTATAATATAGTTTTTACATGGGAGGAAAAAAATCTATGGGTAAAAATCCCTGTTGGGGACAGGGATGGGGAGTTTTCCCCCGCAATAGGGAGCAAGATGGGGATGGGGGGTGGAGAGCTGAGCGAGGATGGGGACGGGGAATCCGACCGTCGTCCCCAACTCACCTCGTTGCCATCCTTGGGTGGAAAGTTATGGATGGAACCAATATTAATTTCTGGTTGGATAATTGGTGTATCAAGTACAGTTTGGCAAACATGCTTCATTTTACTGATCTTTCTTTAATTGATACCTCTCTTAAGATGTCACTTTTGACAATAACACATGGAGAGTGAAATACTACCAATCTTAATAGGCTGGTGGACCATAATCGTCTACAATTAATTTTTGTTATGCCTTTATCTCATGACCCAATCTCTAACTCTATTTGTCAGGGATGATTGAGTAATGGTGAATTTTCTATTAAGATTGTGACTTGGGCAACTCATGGACTAGATCTACCAAGCTCATTTTCTTGGGAGTTCAACTAGATCTGGAATTAATAGATATTATTGTAAAACTAAAAATTTTTCTATGGTAGCTTTGTCGTACATCTCTCCTTACTAGATGGACTCTCTTCAAGAGAAGTATGCAAATCGATTTCCTTTCTCTGCTCTATCATGAGAAGATTAAGGATGATGATCATCTGTTTCTTCGGGGAAGTGTCACAACATAATGCTTGAAGATTGGCTTGTAGTCATAATTGGATTAACACCAATTTCCCATCTCATAGCTGTTCGGTACTTAACCGGACAAAATTTTGACACTCATTATTAAATTTGTTCTCCTAAATAATCTTAAAATTAGTTAATTAATCAAATTTTGTGTTTTGTAGGGAAAAATGGGAGAAAGACCCAAATGGAGACCAAGTCCAACCCAAAAAGAGGAAGAAGTTCAAGGGCGTGCCAAATCCAGAAGGGCATGCCATAGGTTCCACAGGAGCATGCCAAAAGCAGTTTAGCAAATTGCGCACAGAGATTTGGCACGGATGCCCTGTGCCATGGGGCATGACCGTACCAAACTCTGTAATCTTGTTTTCGCTTAATTGAGGCGATGATGTAAGAGTAAAGGGGGTACTTCGAAATTTTTAGGTGATCTTCATTTTTTTAGCAGCTTTTTCTGTAGCTCTAGCTTGGGTTGAACTCTCTCTCTTTCCTCCATTAATGCAAAGCAAATGTTTAAGCTTTAGGTTGATTTAATGGTAGATTTCTTGTTCTCTCTCTCAAGGATTGCTTAATCTAACTCTCTCTCTCTTAAATTTTTACAAAGACTCAATTTTTTAGCATCATCAAACCTCCCCAAACATGGGTTTGATGCTTGGGGTTTGTGGGAGGATGGGGTTTGGTTCCTAATGGATTGAAAGCCTAAATCCATCCCTCAAAACTCAAACATCTCTCTAGTAATTTTCCCTTTTTCTTCTTTCATCCATTCAAACTATTAGGTTAGTTGAGGTAGTGCAACATGAGGTACCTTGTGTATTGAGCTCATTCAAGGCATCGAAGAAGATGATATTGCTTATTCTTAATCGAGAATGCTTGAGAACGTTTGGTGACTTCTCTCTCATCATTTTATTGCAGTTGCTATGATTAAGTTTAGTTTAGTTTATGAGTCGAATTTTTTTGGGGTGATCTTTGAGGTGAAATTTGGATGTGTTGATGGGTCATGTCGAGCCTGGTCCCCTATTGCCTATGTGCTACGTGCTTTCTAGGTGTTAGGGATCATTACTTAGATTAGGATTAGTGTTGAATTTCTTTGGGAAATCATTTCTTAGAAGAGTTATTAGATTCGCATGCTAAGTTTGTTTAACTGAATTAAAAATTGAAATCACTCATATACCTAAATCGACGGTAAATCACGCTTCATTCCAGGGAACGATAAAACCTCGTATTCACTACAAAAAAATCTATCAACAATGGCCTTAATGGGATTTTACATATGCTCTCTAATTTTAAAGTTGTTACCCTATCGGTCAGATTGGATAGGATAATTACTCTACTCTAGAGCTTTTGGAAAATAATAAATAATAAGGCATTTCATAATGAAACCCATATTCCATAGAATACATTGATAAGATAAAAAAATGCTACTGTCAAATGATGCATAAGAGATAAACCCACACAAACAATTCAACCACCAAACCCAAATCATCCAGCCGTTAATCACAAGAAGACTCATTGGGTAATATGGAGAAAACCACAGGAGGTTCATGAAAATCAACTTCGATGAATCCAAGATATCGTAAGGAGCAACAAGAGGGGTCATAATTCGTAACTAGGAAGAAAGATTTATTTAGGAAATAACATTCAAATTGTGAAGAACGTCAATTTTGGTAGCTAAAGTTATAGGTATGAGAAATGGATTAAAATCGGTAGTAAAAGCACAGATCACTAATATCAACATGGAAGGAGGCAACAAAATACTCATCCAAGTAGTTCAAGATATCACATTCAGGCATCGTGGGAAACCCCTGTCCTATTGCATGATATTACTACTTATTTAGTAACCATGCTTTTATTACTCATATTTTTAGGTAAGGTAATTGCACAATTGATTGATTTATAAAAATTGATCTTTCATTATATTCCACAGTTGGGTGGAATAAGTCCCTCACATGCACTTACTTTGTACCCTATACAAGGATAACCTATAGAGAACTCTTGAAAGAAAACCTTCTTAGACTGTATTGCTTACCCTTCTTTTTAGTCTTGGGATGAAGAAGGGATTTGGGCCTTGAACTCCTATTGTGCTTGCTTATCAAATATAATTAAGTCTATTACATGTAAAAATAGCCAAATAAGTTCTAGCTTAGTACCTATTAATTGTACTTTAGCGATCAAATGACACATAAGTAAGTAATAGGCGATAAATTGTCCTATTTTACGTACCTTTTTCACCCACTTTTAGCTCGTATAATAACTTAATCTTTAGAATTTTTATTTGATTTATTTATGTTTTGTAGAAAATAATGTCAAATCAAGCAACGCCACGAAAATGAGTGAAGACGGGACAAAGCGAAGAAAAACAGCAAAAACCGGCGAAAAATAGCAAAAACCGGAAAAAAAGACAAACCGGGGGACGAACCACCGTGCCAGAGGAATGAGCCAGAGGAATGGCATGGTGTGACCGTGCCACATGGCACAGTCGTGCCCCCGGGCCTGTCGCCCGGTTTCGCGATTTTCTATTTAAAGCCCTCTTCAGGCGTTGTTGTGGGGGGTCATTCGGGCTTCTCCTGGGGCGATTCTCAGAATAGTTTAGCTTATATTTTAGTAAATAAAGCCTCAAGAGGAGGGTTAGTTTAGAATTAAAGATGGTAATGTTGAATTCAACCTTTGGATTTCAAGTTCCTTCATCAATTCAAGACTAAGTTTTCTCCCCTTTTATCTCTTTAGTTTATATGTTGTTCTTATTTATGTTTTGTTAGTTTTATTTCTTGTATTTGTTTTGTTTGGTTTATATGTTTAGTTTTTGTTATCTCTTTGTTTTGTTCTTCATGTTCATGTTCTTGTTTGTTAGTTTAGGTTTTTATGTGTTTGTGATGTTTAATTGTTAGTTTGTCGGCTTGGATTATGATTTGCCTCTTGATGGCTAATTAATCTTGTTTTAGGCCTAACCATACCCAAATCTATGCTTAGAACTTAGAGTTTTCCCTCACGCCCGCCAAGTGTTCAATGAAATGCTTAAGAGAGCTTTCAACCATATTTTTGGGCAATTGACTTATGCTGAGAGGTGATGTCAATTTGCTAGCGTGGGAGAGGGAATAACCGAATTCGGGACATGAAAATAGTACTCGATCGAGCTAGGTCCGAGGGTTGCTAATTTTGTGGTCTAATTCGGCTAACACAATGAAAATAGGTGGTTAGGCGAATTAGACTGGCTCATGACCCTTGAGAGAGGGCTTGGGTGGTCTTTGATGGTGCAACCGATCATCTCTTATTCATAGTGTAATTTGAGTAGGTTAGGACTCGTCTCAATTAGTTGGTTCGTTATTTGGCAAAATCGTAAACCCAAGTCCCTTTTTGTTTATTTGTTTTAGTAGTTTAGTCTTTCTTCCCATCACTCTCTGTTTGGCCTAGATTGACACGCTTGAGTTAGCTTTGGTAATTGAAAACACAACTCCCTGTAGAATACAACCCGTACTTGCCGGTTGCTAGCCACAACTACACCGTACACTTGCGGTAATTTTTCACTCAACAAGTTTTTGGCGCCGTTGCAGGGGAACTTGGTTGTTTCAACATCAAAAGCAATTTTAAACGCTTTAGATTAGGCTTTTTCTTTTTCTTTTCCACTTTTCCTTTTCCTTCTTGTTCTTTTAGCTATGTTTGAACCTGCTTATACTTGGTGTAGTTTCTGACTTTGTATGCACAGGCGCAGTCAGAGAGGGCGACCACTCATTCCCTTTGACCCTGAGATAGAAGCCACTGCGCGAAGGCAAAGCGGTGTAAGGAAGAGGCAATCGCAACAAGGCAGCCACCGACCTCACCTCTTCCATTGTGAATCCGGCTGTCGAAGCGAACAACTTGGAGCTGCGGCCCGCCCTTGTATCCTTCGTGGAGAAGGATCAGTTTAGTGGGCGCCACGGAGAACCCTCATATTTACCTTCGTAACTTCCTGGCGAAGTGTGACACGATCAAGCTCAACGAGGTCTCTGCCGACGCCATCAAACTCCGGCTCTTCCCTTTCTCACGGACAAACCGAGCTAGTGACTGGCTCCTTAATGAAGAGCCTAACTCCTTCACTACCTGAGAGGCCCTATCGACTGCATTTCTAAGCAAGTACTTCCCCCTGGGCAAGACCGCTAAGTTGAGAGCGAAAATCACCTCCTTCTCTCAACGAGGCAATGAGTCGCTTTATGAGGTGTGGGAAAGGTTCAAGGATCTTTAACGCCAATACCCCCACCATAGAGTACCTGATTGGTTTCTAATCCAAATCTTCTATAATGGATTAGACCAGTCATTGAAGATGTCCATTGACGCCATAGCTGGCGGTGCACTTGTGGGGAAATCAATAGAGGCTGCGAAGGCCTTATTGGAGGAGATGGCCTCCAACAACTATCATGGGTCCGGTGAGAGGGGGGCCCCAAGAGGACTAGTGGGGTTTATGGAGTGGATGCTGTGGATGTGCTAGCTAGCAAGGTAGATGCCTTGGCGCAGCAGTTTGACAGGCTTGGAACTCCCTCCCCAGGAGTTTAGTGGGTGGTCCCTCGGGTGCGATGCTTGAGGTTGGGGTTCCTTGTGAGATTTGCGGCATTGAAGGCCACATTGCTGCTGAATGTCAATCCGTTTTCCCAGGCGTTGAGCATGTCAATGCAATGCAAAACTATGGCCCACACCCACCACCACGGAACAGCCCCTACTCAAATACATATAACCCCGGTTGGAGACTACCA
>NCQT01000761.1:9377-21067 GCA_002740465.1 Stenocereus thurberi | reverse complement strand
CTATTCATGTTCCTCTATTTTTTCTCTTTCGCGTTCCTCTGTCCAGGTGCTGATTTTATGGTTAGTTGCGATTAGGTGTTGCTGAGTCAGAGTCATTTCAGTTTGGTGCTTCTGCTTCACTATTATTTTGGTGTTGTTCTTTGCAAGTTAGCTACTGCTTAACTTTTAGGACTTTATTTATTGATTTATTTATGTATTTATTTATTTTAATTTAGTTTAAAAGTTTTGGTAACCTAAATTTATAACCATCCCTGAGGATGACACCCACAATTCGTACAACGATAAACCGTACGCTTGCGGAAAATTCACAACACTTATGAATAAGGTTTTAAGGCCTTTCATTGGAAAATTTATTGTGGTATATTTTGATGATATTTTGGTGTACGATTGTGATGAAACATCTCATGTTAAGCGTCTTTCTTAAGTCTTTCATGTCTTAAGGCAACAAAGTTGTATACTAAGCTTGAGAAATGTAACTTACTTTCACCCCAAGTCATTTTTCTTGTCTATGTTGTCTTGGAAACAACATACAAGTGGATGAGTCCAAGGTTGAAGCCATCAAGAATTGGCTTGTGCCTACCTCTATTACTGAGGTTGGAAGCTTCCATGGTTTGGAATCCTTCTACTATTGAATCATCAAATACTTTAGCTCTATTGTGCCTCCTTTGACCGAGTTCATGAAGAAGGAAGGCTTTGAGTCGACAAAGCTGGTCAAAGGGTCAAAGATAAGCTACATTTGACTCTTATCTTGACTCTTCCCAATTTTGAGCTCCTTTTTAAAGTTAAATGTGATGCTAGTAGAGTTGGCATTGGTGCAGTCCTCACCCAAGTCAAGTGGCCCTTGACCTATTTTAGTGAGAAGTTGAGTGGGCCCAAACTCAACTACTCCACTTATAACAAGGAGTCTTATACTATTATTCAGACTCTCACTTATTAGAATCACTTCCTCAAGCCGAACCCTTTTGTAATACATTTGGATTACAAAAAGCCTTGTATTTCATCAATGGACAAGCTAAGCTCAATTCAAGTCATGTCAAGTGGGGGAAATTTCTGTAAACATTTTTCTGCACATGCAAGCATAAAGATGGCAATGAAAATGTAGCAGCCAATGCACCTTCAAGGAGAAAAGCTCTTCTCTCTACTCTTGAAGCCAAATACTTATGGTTTTACACCATCCAAGATCTCTAGAGGGAAGATGAGGATTTTTAAGAAATCATTGCAGACCTAAAGGATTGTGATTCCTTTATCTTGTAAGGTGGGTTTCTCTTCAAGAAAATAGTTATGTGTTCCTAGAGGTTCTCTAAGGGAGCTACTTGGGAGGGAAGCTCATGGTGGTGCTTTGGGAGGTTATTTCGACATCAATAAAACAATTGAGATCCTGTAGAAGTAACTTTATTGGCCCAAAATGGCAAGTGATGTTTATAACATTGTCTTCAAGTGTGCCACATGCCGTAGAGCTTAAAACACTTCCACCAAGAGTTATACACTTCTTTTCCAATACGAAACAACCATTAGAAAGATGTGAGTATGGACTTCATTTTGGGTTAGCCAAGAACCCAAAGGGGGCATGATTCTATTATGGTTGTTGTTGATCGATCCTCTAAGATGGCTCACTTTGTCCCCTGCCACAGGAGTGATGATGCTTCTTATATTGCCCATCTTTTTTATAAAGAGTACATCAAGCTTTGTGGAGTGCCAAGAATTATTGTCTCTAATTGAGACACCAAATTCCTATCTCATTTTTGGAATTGCTTATGAAAATTGTTGGGAACCGAGCTCTTATGTAGCACTACTTGCCATCATCAAACCAATGGGCAAAGACCAACCAAACTTTATCCACTTTACTTAGAGGGTTTTGAGCAAAAACCTCAAGGAATAAGATTTAAAACTTCTACATGTCTTGTGTGCTAACAATCAGACGCCTACTTACGCTACATCCCACTCTCCTTTTAAAGCTCGTCATAAAGTCAATCCTCCTACTTCTGTAACCCTACTTCCCCTTCCAATTGAGCATAGGGTCAACTTTAAAGCTAGAGAGAGCTAAGGAAATGAAGAAGCTCCATGATCAAATAAGAGGTTAAATAGAGAAGGTTAATGCCTCCTAGAACACTAGAGCAAACAAGCATAGGAACCCTTCGTTCTAACCCTTGAGACTTAATTTGGTTGCACCTAAGGAAGGAGAGATTCTCATCAAGGAGGCAAAATGAAACCATGGCTCATGGATATGGTCCATTTAAGGTGCTTGAATGAATTAGAGATAATGTATATAAATTGGAGCCACTGGGTGGCATGAATATGAGTGCTACTTTCACTATGGGTGACCTTGCTCCCTATATGAAAGATGACTTTGAAAATTTAAGAGTAGATCCTTCTCAAGAGGGGAATTTTGATGCAATCCAAACCTTGAACCAACTTTTGGCTACTCCCTTATCCTCGCCAAATTCCAAGCTTAGTTCCTCACATCAAGAGCAACACCATTCTAGCACTTCTCTTGAATTTGGTTTGGCTTTTCATCTACTCAACAAAGTTCATTTGGGGGTATTCCATGCTTCTCTAAGAAGCCTAGAGAGTCTACTCTATCGTGGTAAAAATCAAAACTACTATAGTGCAGTTTTCGCTTGGTAAATTTACTGAATTTAGATAAAGTTTGGCTCTAATGTAATGGTGCCCAATTGATACAAGTTCAATTATTTTTTTTGAATTCCCTAGTATGTCTATTTGACCCTTGCACTAAAAATTGGTATGAGATACCCTTTTGAGAGAGGGATGGCCAAATTTAAGAGGAATGTACATAAAATCTAATTTTGGAGCAATCTGAGTTTTGACTCTATCAGATGAGTATGTAGCTATAATCCTTGGTATTTTCCACTATGAAATGAATCTACAACCAAATGACCTAATAAAGGAAGAGGCTCTAAGTGGCGACCCCCTATTGGTGGAGTGCAACTATCTACAAGCTTCCTAGAAAATGGGGCAAGAAATCTTGAAATTTACAAGTCATGGTATTTGTCATTATCTTTGGATTTTTTGATTTATTTCCTAAGGTATTTTGTAGGACACTCATTGACCCACTTGTCCTACTAATGTATTAGCTTATTCCCCTTATTTTTTGGCATTTATACACCTATTTCCATCAATGTATACTCAGATATGAGTTAATGATGAAACAAAAGGCAAAATATCAAATTCTCTTTGAAAAATCTCTTCATTTTTATCACTAATTTAGAGTATTTCTTTTACAATTTCTCTTTGGTGGCTGTAAGTCTTTAGGAGGCAGATTGGATAGAAAGTGTTTATCTTATTTAGGGATCTCATTTTTGGGATATGATATCACAATCATCTTGATTGTTGGAGATTAAATCCAAAAAAAGCATTCTTTGTTTGTCGGTCCTCTTGAGTGATTAAGGAGCTTGGGAATTGAGGATTGAATCTCATCAGCAAGTGAAAAAGTTTAGCTGACATGTCAAAGTCACTAAATAGTTATAATAGATCGATGGAAAATTATTTAGTACGATGAACTAAGTAACATGAATGCACAACCTGATCAAACAAGCTTCTCTTAGTGACAATCAATTTATATGATAATTTTGTTGATTGCTAGCTCATTTATTACATGGTTTATGATGCATTCTATGTAAACTTAATCAATGATCTAGATAATTTATTTTACTAGAAAATCATAAACCTTAATAAAAAAGCTATCTCAACATCCAATAGACTACTTTTAATTATATTTATTTAAACTTTTTCTTAGGATATTTTATGAAGCTAATTATGGAAATAATTGTAGATCATTTTAAGGACATTTTTATTAATAGAGCATAATAGCTGGAACTTGCAAAGCAACCGAAATTCAAATTCGCTTTACAATGGCTAACTGTCAATATAAGCCATTTAATAAGTAGCACCCTGATCAGCAAAAACAGAAAGAAGATTAGCGAGATAACTAGGAAACAATGACTATGTCAACAGTCATCATGAACAGAGTTATTGCAGAGGTTATTCCAATCATGAAACATATTTGAAATTCATAACTAAAAGATTGACCAAAGTAGGGCGGTTAAGAAAAAATTCTTTTCTGGTCCCATGTGCTTTGGTGTAACTAGTTACTAATATCACATTTTTAGAAAAATATTTTTAGGACTACTCAGTTTAGCGTAAATGCTGTTTAGGGCACAACTCTTTTGGTTAAATGATTTCTTGGTGATAAATATTTATTTTTATGGCCCAGAACCTTATGGAATTTCTGTTTTTGACCCATATGAGGTCCAAAGTGGAAATATTCAAAGTTTTGGGCTTTTTTGCAAAATTAAGCATATATTAATATTTGAACTTCTTATAATGCTTTTACTGATACTAATTATCACAATCTACTACTTATATCATAAATAGTATATTTTTTGTGATTAGAAGCCCACTATGCTTAGCAAAATTATTAAAACTTAATTAGAAAGTTTCGACCATTACCTGAACTTAGTCGACTTTAGGCTTTGACGTTCATCTTGCTTCCAGTTTACAAAGATTGCTAATTTCAACCACACATTCCTTAAATCAGGCGCAATATAGATCTGTTTCGTTTCCTACCTCGGACCATAGTCACTAATCAAGCTTTTTATATTTTTAAGGATAGTGAGACTTTAATCAAGAAATCAAATATTTAAGACATAAGGTTTGACTGAATAACACTTCNTACCGGAAAACTTTTTTTATTGAAAGTTTGAAAGTAAAAATATTACAATGAAAAGATTTAAAGAGGGACTTAGACAACTAAGATCATTAAAGATGTTTGCTTATAGAGAAATAGAGGATCCCGATTTCTCTTTTGCTCAAGAATGCCCAAATGATTATGTCCCTTCTTAGCATTCAACCTCTCCTTTTATAGAGAAGCTGGATTGCATGGGATGCCCTAATGGCTATAGTACACACTGATATTTTCACGTGACTACAGATATCTTCACATGGCTACAATAGACAAAACTATGTTACTGGCTTAACACTTGATAAAATACTATAATAATGGAGCAACAACCTTTCAGAGCCTTTGATGCTGACAAGACTAGTCATCTATATTGAGATTCTGGATGTCTTCATCTCCAATAATGTCTTCCAGTCCATCATTATACAGATAATCATCAAAATCTTCATCAAGTTGAAGATGCTCTGGATCCCTTTTTTCAAATAATTCATGAAGATATTTCTTTCATTTTTCTGATAAGAATTTTCCAGCTCCAATATCAAGGAGATGATCAAAGATGTCTTCTGAAGTAATTCATTCTACGTTCATATATTTGCTGAGATCATCATGATAAACGAAAGTAATGTTCCCACAATGTATTTTTGGTTTTCCTAGTTCAATTAATGCCCATGTTTGATGATAAATATTATCAAAACCAATGGCTCTTGTTAAAGCAAGATCACTAACCAATTCTTGTCATTCTGAATACCATTTTTTTCATTGATCATTGGGATCGTCTAAATCAACTAATTGAATAGGATAATGGGTTGGTTTGACTTTTTCATTTTCATACTCAATTACTACATAGTGAATCTTGACATACAAACTTCTAATGTACATAATTTTTGTTGAACCGTCAAGAAATTTGAGAATCCAATGGATCCTTTAAACATAAACTGTTAAAACTTAGTTAGTCTTGTGATAGCCCGACCCTAAATCATATTTATTTATTTAACTAAGCCATGTTATTTATTTTTCACATTTATTTATCTCATTGAATCATCCCAGTTGAAAAAATTCATTTCGGACCCCACTTTGCAATTCGAGTTTCATTGACCGGACAATTTTGGAAAAAATTGATAGTAAGCCTCGATATTTATGATTTAAAAGATTAAATTAATTTTCATGACATTACATTTAAATCTCGAGCTTTGAAAAAATTTTTTTCAAGCGCACTCGGTTTGAGCTAGTTTTCGAACCCGAGCCCGTTTAAGGCCAATTTTGTCCCACCAAGACTTGACTCTATTTATTTGCCTAATGATCCTTAATTAGGCCTAATCTCTACTTAGCAAAAGTAGCTTTTGAGAATTAAATCTCAGCCAAGTAGTTATTTTGCCTAAACTTCATTTGCACCAAGTAAACTCAAAGCTATATTATTTATAGCACTTATGTTTCATTCCTTGTCCTTTTGGATGGCGGTAATGCCCCTATTATTGGGTTATCTAGATTATAATTAAGAGATTTATTAAGGAGGATATACACAGTGAAACATGTTTAATTTAGGGCGTTACAAGTCTTGAGAAGAATGGGTACTTTAGATCTAGGATTTTCATGGGGTAAGCTACCATTCTATATTCTCAGGTTTTCATGATGGCTTATCTGGAGAGATTGAATAAGTTGGGAATCTAACACCACTAACTCCAGATCTATCAGGAAAGAATATTGTAGTACTTCATAATTCCTAAATATCATAAGAATAATTATGTTAATAGTCGATGTAGGGTGCATACCAGTCGTTGAACCATTTTTCTTGAGCATGGGAACTTATTTTTTCTTGAATATCATAAGGATACCTTAGGTAATTCATTTCTAGCTCTAAAAGGCTAAATCTTTGAGCTATTAACTAGGCAGAAGATAGTAGACCAAAACGTGGTCTACTTTTTGTATGGAATTCCAAAATATACATTAGGATTCTTCTAGAAGAAGAAACTCGTTCTAGTAGTAATGGCATTTCATTTTGAATTTCCTCCTGTTCCAGTAGGAATTCTATTCTGATGATCACCACTGGTAAGCTCATGAGTTAAACTATCTGCCAAAGAATTCTTCGATCCTTGTATATGTTCAACCGAGAAAGAAAACTATTAAGTCATAATTGCCAATACATGAGTCTCTCTTGCGCTTGCATGTCTTATAAATTCTTTTTTTCAAAACCAAGTATTCATTTGCAATCAGTTTGAATAAGTAAAGTTTTGGGGCTAAAAATTAAGAATTTTTTGATCTCCCTTATGACTGCAAGAATTTCTTTTTTCATCATGGGATAGTTGCATTTACTTTATTAAAACTTCCACTGTAATATTTATAGATTTTTTCTCCCTCTTTGATTTTGAATACTGCATTTCAGTGCTCATAGCTAGCATCTATCTCAAGATTGAAATCATCTCTTTCATTAGATAAACTAAGAACATAAAATTTTTTACACATCTTTTTGAAGTTTTGAGCAATCTTTGAATCACTAGCAATCTATGACCAGCTTACTTCTTTCTTGAATTTCTGTTATAATGGTTTTCTTAATTTAGCTAGATCTTTAATGAAATCTGCAGCATATATATAGGTAAGGCATCGAAGAAACCCTTTTAATTGCTTTCTATCTTCTATCTTTTCATGGAAATTTTCAATTTTTTCTAGAATATGCTTTTGTAAGATGATTTGTCTAACTTTCATCTCTACCTAAAACCTCAATTTCTTGCTCAGTATAAATGCACTTGGTCTTATCAAGGATAATACAATGATCAATGCAACTTTGGGGGTTAGCTAGGACATTATCTTTGTGTTGTTCTATGGTCTTGAAAAAGACAAAGATATTGTTGATGTAAACTAAACAACAGTGATTGAAATATTTGAAGATGTTATCCATTCTTCTTTGGAATATTTGAGGTGCATTTTTTAGACCAAATGGCATTACTATCGATTCATAATATCCTTAAGGGACACTAAAAGTAGTTAAAAGAATACTTTCTTCATCCATTTTTATCTGCTAGTATCTACTTTTGCAATCCACTTTTGAGTAGTAAGAGGCTAAATTCTATTGAAAAGGAATGTTTTACTCGAAATTTAATAGCCATCAAAGACAATATTATTATTAGGTTTTTTTCTAATTGATTCTTGCTTTTTCTCTTTTTTGTTCAGCATAATTTCTTACCATAAAAGTGGAATTAGTGTGAGGACTCTTATTATTCTTGATTAATCCTTTATCCAGAAGTTCTTTAATTTGTTTATCAAATTCTCGTATATCCTGGTTTGTATACGCCATTTGTTTGACTCGAATAATAGTGCTAGGATTTAATAAAGTAATCTTTGCAAATATCTTATCTTTATCCCAAAACTTTAGAGGATTATCACAGTAAACTTCTTTACATAATTGCTCTTGTTGTTCAACAATCTACTCTTTAATAGATAACTCAAGTAGTGAGATTGTTAGTGCTATCTCATGTTATGCAAGCATTATCTTTTCACCGCGCTGGCTGTATGTAAACTCAATCTTCTGATGAGTTTAAGCTCAATTTAATTTATCAATGGGAATTGAGTGATCACTTATTATGAATATTATTTGGTTTATGGTCTGTGTGCATGGAGAATATAACCTCTGAAAATTATTTTCAATAATCATATCATGCGAGGGTTGATCAGTAGCTCATAAAAATGATATAATACATTAAACTCATCCTATTTCTATTGTTAATCCTTCTATGGCCTCCTTGTGGCTCATTATGCTATTGTTAGCTATCCTTACTTGCAAAGAATTTTTGGCTTTCTTCCAGATGAATTTCAAAAATAAAGATATTTTTTTAAAAAACAGACAGAACAACCACTATTTATGTAAGCACATGATTCGCATTCATTATATCCCTCTAAACATATATTTATGGGATATAGATGCTATTAGAATTTGTATTTGTGATTTCATAGCATATTTTCATAGTCATATCTCCATAGCATATCTCCATAGTCACATTTCTTCCAAATGAAATTTGAAAATACAGATATTTTTTTAAAAACAAACAGAACAACTACTATTTATGTAGGCACATGATTTGCATTTATTATATCCCTCTAAACATACATTTATAGAGATATAGATTCTATTAGGATTTGTGTTTATGACTTCATAGCATATCTCCATAGTCATATCTCCATAGCATATCTCCATAGTAATATTTCTGTCAAATGAATTTTGAAAATAAAGATATTTTTTTAAAAACAGACAAAACAACCACTATTTATGTGGGCACATGATTTGCATTTATTATATCCCTCTAAATGTATATTTATGGGGATATAGATGCTATTAGGATTTGTATTTGTGACTTCATAGCATATCTCCATAGTCATATTTCTCACTAATTTAGCCTCATAGATTGGCTGACTAACAGTTTTTGTTTTATACCCAATGACTTTCCTACCTAGACTCATACTCGGTCTACACTGTGTCTTGCATATTCAAGACTCATTCTACTTATTTCACTAGTTATGCTAATTGTATCATCTTCTTTAAGTTCTTCTTTAGCTAATGAAGATCATTTTCCCCATTTTGATATTGTACTCATGCTTCTTAATAATTGGAGTTTAATGATAATTTTGCCATTCTCATTAATTTTTATCATATTTTTCTTATTGATTTTTGTGGGATTAGCAAAGTTAGATATCCAAGATTTATTGATTTTTATCTCCTGCTGATTAGACTTTATCCTTTAAATCTTTTACATTGGAATAAGACTTTTAAATTTTTCTGCCTCTGTCATCATTACCATTGTCTCTAGATCTATTATATTATCTAATTTCTATATTATTTTCCAAAATATTCTTAGTTGGTATCCACTTCTTTTCATGTTCATTCCAACTGTTTTTATCTTAAGGAATAGGAAGTTTATGGCAAATTCATCTTTTAGGCTTACATAATAACCAGGTTGACAATTAAATCCTACTGATTCATTACATAAATTAATCTTAATCCTTGTGGTAATTAGATTATGAAATTTGGTGTGCCTGATTTCACAGAATAAAGTATAAAGATCAATATCTTTGTCATAATACTGTAACATAGTAATTTGCACTTGGACACTTCGAATATGGATGTACCTATACTTTCTATCTTTATTATGTTTAAGGATATTTTCGCAAGTAGTGAGATTAACTTCTCCCACATCATAATCATAGGCTTTTATTTCTAGATCTGCTTTCATCATTGCGCATATTTACTTACTCTTTAATTGAAAGATGAATTTTTTATAGATCATGTCTTCCTAAATTATAGGAAGGACTTAATCTTCTTTGACATCTTCATTCTAATTGTTTATAATAAATTCTTCTTCTTAAAGATCACCCAAACTAATTGAGCTACTTTCTAACATATAACTAGTTTCTTTATAATCACTTTCTTCATATTCATTTTCTAGTACAATCTGAATAATTTCCTTATTATTGTTCAAGGCTTCATCCTTGTTAAGTAGAAAATATTCCAAACTTCCCTAGCTTTCAATAAGTTTGCTATTCTTCCTATTTTTGTATTCGTTGCCTAATGACCTACTTCTCCGCATGCCCAACACACACAATTGTTTTTCTCGCAGGACAATAAGCGGCTTTCCTAAAAAATCTTCATTTTTTAGAGCTTGGTTTATTATAATATTTTCTTTTATATTTCTCTCCCTTTGCTCATTAAAGCTCTTTTTCTTATAAAATTTTCTTTTTCTTCTCCTTTCAAGCTCTATTCCCCCTTGGTGAGATTATCCCAACAATCTAGAATTTGCTTCTTTATTTTCTTATGGTTTTGGAGATTAAGGCATTGATGATTTACTAATTTTCTTAGATAAGACATTCTTGAACTGATGGTATCAATGACATCTACTTTTTCAAGTCATGCAATGTGTTTTTCATTAGTTTTAGAATTGATTGGATATAGTATTTTGTCATAAAACATACCAAGATTTATTTCATTATGCCCTATTTTGTAATAATATTAACAAAATTCAGCAATATAGTTCTCTAGATATCTCATATCCCGTAATTCTATGTTATTTATCTTTCTTTGCCATTCTCTAGCCTTTTTTTTTTTGAAATTGAATTTAGCTCCGATGAATTCGGTTTCGATTTTCTTAAATAGATTTTTGAACATTGTAGTTGGTGTTTCCATCATTCTTAATGTATTTTTATCGTCCTCATCTAATGAATCATAACACTCATCTACAATGCAAGAAAAACCATGCTGGATATAGTTTAGAAAATTTCTAGTAGTCCATGTAGTATTTAAACTTAGAATACTATTCATGCCTCTTTTTCAATGCTCAAATATTTTTTCTCTATTACGAGCCCCATCGATATTTAGGAGGTATCATGTTTGACAAATTGCGGTAAGGCCAATCTCTTCAAAGATCATAGTTTTTTTCAGGATAAACCCAAAGGAAAACTTGGTTATATGTCCTGCTGGAACATAATTAGGTCTCATAAATTTAGTATTTCTTCTAGAAAGTTCACTAAATTCATCAAGTTTAGGAACAACATTATTAACTAGATTGGTTTCGATTTCCCCTATGTTGAGTTCTTCTCCAATTTCGTTAATCTCATAATCAAATACCATTTTACTATATTTTTTTAAATCCAGTTTTCCTTTTAATTTCTTCTAAAAGTACAACATTAAGATTGTCTAGTTTGCTTGGGTTCATCCGTTGATATATTTCTTCTTCTAATTAGATATTATTTGTCTCTTCATTATCATCAGATAATAGGTGTTTTATTAACTATTGTACCCATGATTTTGTTTAATTCTTTTGGGTTTTGTTCTTTTTTAAACATATTTTATAGTTCTTCAAGAGTACACTACTTATACTCGATCATCTTCTTCTTTCTCTGCTTTCTTAGATGATTTTTCAATTGATTTTTCTCCTACTTCCTTTTAGATTTTTATATTATGCAATGGAAATATATATATATATATATATATATATATATATATATATATATT
>NCQT01000663.1:0-10975 GCA_002740465.1 Stenocereus thurberi | reverse complement strand
CCCCCCCCCCCAATTTTATTAGTGAGATAACGCGAAATGAATGATTTGAATCCATCTAGAGTTTTATTTTGATTTTTGATGAAATATTCGGTTAGGCTATTTAGAAATTAAAAATTTTCTTGTCTATTGCCAACATGCACTGAAAATGGTTTTTTTCATTTTTAATATATTTTGACTGAATGTTGTTAAAAGTCCATCCAACAGTCCATCGAAATAAGTGATTATTCCTTCGACCATGTCCGTCAGAATTCTGGCGAATGCGTCAGTGTTTATCGAAATTTTGTTGGAGATTGATGGACTTGCATTCTATTGTAAAAAGGTTGATTTTTAGTAAGGGCTATGTCACCATTTTCCCCAACTTGAAGAGTCCTAAGAGTCTGTAACTTAAACAACGTAATAGCTGACTTAGTGCCTTTGAAAGTCATAAGCATTGACGATTGGATGCCTATAACTTTCAACGACATGGGAGTATTGATCTTTGAGGACTTGGGAATCTTATTTGTGCGGACTAGGGGGTTTCATCTTTTAGGACTTGTGAGTCTTGTTTTGATGACTTATGAGTCTTTAACTTCAATGACTTAGGAGCCTTATTTTTAATGACTTGGGAATCCTTAACTTTGATGACTTGGTAGTCATGTTTTTTATGAGATGGGAGTCTTGATCCTTGAGGACTTAGGAGTCTTTTTTTAATGGCATAAGAATGTTTAACTTTTATGACTTAGGACTTTTGTTTTTTAGGGCTTGCGAGTCTTTAACTTAATGATAAAGGAGTCTTAAACTTCGAAGAGTTGGAAGTCTTTAACTCTGTTGACTCAGGATCCCTAAACTTTAATGACTTGAGAGCATAGAACTTTGAAGACTTAGGAATGTTGAACATAGGTGATCTGAAGTCTTAAACTGTGGCAACTTAGGCATCTCTTAACTCTAATGACTTTGAAGTCTTTATTTTTATGACTTATGAGTCTATAAGAGTGACTTGGAGGTCTTCAATTAACATCATTAGGTCTTTAACTCTGACAACTCGAGAATCTTTAACTCTAATGACTTGGAAGTCTTTATTTTTGATGATTTGTGAGTCTATAAGTGTGACTTGGAGGTCTTGGTTTACCATCATTAGGGTCTTTGAATATAACCTAGAAGTCCCACTTTTTTAACCTAGGTGTCTATAACGATGACTTGGACGCCTAAGATTGCAGGGGCTTGAAAGTCTTTCACTTTTAAGAGTTTAAATTTATATCTAACAATAACTTTGAAGTCTACCCGTTGAACACTAATTTTAGGAGGCTTTTTTGCTAAAACATTTTCAATATGATCTCGATAGACGATTAATCAGATTCTTTGGTGTTTCTTCATCTAATGTAATCTTTCCTTCCTTTACAAGTTGCATGACTTGTTTGTTGAATGCTTTATACATCTTTGTAGGATGATTAATGATCATATGATACTTGCGGTATTTAGGATCACTCACTCTTACAGCTTCTTTGGATGCTTTGATTATGGCAATTTAATAAGTCCCTTTTGAAGAAGTTTGTCAAGCTTTTTTGATGCATCAAAGTCAGAAAAAGGGCATTCCTTTCCCTCAAACTTCCTAAATGTAGGAATTTTTTTTAACATGTCTCCAAAGGTAATCGTTAGCTCACCATTATTGGATCTTGCACCATTGTTAGCAATTGTAAGCTCTATGTCATAAGCTCGTGTCACTAATTTTTGAAAGTCCTGGGCTTGTTAACTTGTAAAACATAAGTATGTCTTAATCCATTCCTTGAGTGCATATCTCAATAGCAGAATTTTCAAATAGGTGGTCCCCTTAATTCAGTGAAAGTGCACACCAATGATTGATGTAGTCAATTACTGGTTCACCATACCAATGTCTGGTGTTAGTCAGCTCAGTCTTGTTAGCAATGCAGTGCGTCCTGTAGAAGTGATCTAAGAACCCTTACACCATTACCTCCCAATTGTTGATGGGCTCAGGGGTAAGCTCTATATATGATCTGTACGCAGCCCTTAATCATAAGAATGACAAAATATCAACAATCATCAATTACCACCAAAAATAACAAGCCCTTGAACCAAACAGAGTCTTAAGCAACAAAACAAAAATTAATGAAAGTTTTTTGAATTTTTGAACGTGGGAGAAAAGCTAATAAAAATGGATACAACTAAGATAAATGCTCAAGCCACCATTTAGGCTAATAATCTACCAATTAATTCTCCAAAGCAAAGCACCAAGAATTAATTTGAACTCGAGACTTACATTTTTGAAGTGTTGTTAGCAAATATTAGAAGAATGAAAAGGTTATTAGTTCAAAGATGGTACTTAGTACAAGGTCGGAAGACTCCCAAGTCAAAGTCAAAGTCAAGCAAATGAAAATCAAAGTAGTCTAGGGTAAAGCCTGATTGAAAGGCCCAAAACTTAGGTCAAGACCCAAAACCCAAGTCAAGACCTGTCTTGACTTTCAAGGGGAAGACTTTCCTATAAATAGGCCCCCTATATCCACGATTTAAAGGTTGAAAAATCCATCCTTGAAAGAGAAAGAATCAAAGGATTGTATTCATAGAGATTGCACCCAATTCAAATCAATTGAATTCTATAAAAATTCAATCTTTGTAATTTGCGATTATAAGTACCACCTGGTCAATAACACCAATTAACAAATTTGTTGTTTTTTCTTTAGTCAATCCAATAATATGAAGGACGATTACTCAAAGATATGTCTTTTAGTCCATAATTATACTCCGCGTTCAAAGAACTTTTAGAAAGTCATTTCTATCACCTGTTCAAAAAGTAATGACATTCCTCCTAAGGCAATTAGCTACTGGTATCTGAGCCTTTTTCCTTGCACTTCCAATCCTAATATGTTGGTCTTGGTATACCAACAGTAAAAGTCCAAATTTTCCTAGATTTGCAATTTTTATTTAAGCAGTCTGGCCACAAATTTTCTTGCTTTCCCACCAACTTAGTAAATGGAAGCAAGAATTTTGCTACCAGTATCTTTGACAGGAGATTTGAGTGGCATTCTAACTGGCTAGAAAGCGAAGCATACATTGCTGAAAAACCACTAGAAACAAGATCCTTGCATGTATATAAAAGAAAGCTTAATTTCTTGGTAAGAAATCACTACAATAACAGTACATGGGTACTTGATTACCATGGGGTTTTGGGTGTTCTGCCAATGCTTTCTCATCTTGGTTTTGTTACCGTCTCTTCAGGCCATCACACTAGTATTTGCTAACTCTCCATTGTCCTTGCAGCCTTCTTTCTCATGCTTTGAGGATGAGAGGTCAGCCTTGCTTCAATTAAAGCAGAGTCTTGTGATAGACTGTACTGCTGCAGATGATCCCTCAGCATATCCAAAGGCGAAGTCATAGGTAGGTGAGCCAAATTACTGTTTGTGGGATGAAGTGGTTTGCAATAAGGAATCAGGTCATGTTGTAGGACTAGACCTCAGCCGAAGCTGTCTTTATGGTGCACTCCACTGGAACAGCGCCTTCTTCACTCTCACTCATCTCCAACACCTTGATCTTTCTGATAATAACTTCAACCACTCACGCATCCCTTCTCAAATTGGCAATTTGTCCAACTTGAGAAGCCTTCATCTCACAGGGTCTGCATTAGATGGGCAAATCCCCTCTGAAACTTCAAAATTATCCCAGCTCATATCCCTTAATCTTTCTTACAATAAGGGGCTTAGATTTGAATATGCTAGTTGGAAGAATTGCTTCAAAACTTGACCCACTTAGAAACACTCTGTTGATGCAGTTGACGTCCTCCCCAACACCTATTGTGCTTGTGAACCTCAGCTTATTACAATATGTTTCCTTTCAATTTTGTAATTTGTATGGGCAATTTCCAACAAGCATTTTTCAGTTACCTCGTCTTGAAGCTCTTAATTTGTTAGGGAACATACATCTTGCAGGATACCTTCCCGAGTTTCGACAAAAGAGTTCTCTTAAATATTTAGGCCTTGCTGTTACAGCATTTCATGGAGAATTGCCATCTTCTATTGGAAACCTTGCTAGTCTAGAGACACTTCTCTTATTTCAATGCCATTTATCAGGACCAAATCCTTCATCACTTGGCAATCTCACAAACCTAATCGGGTTGACCTTAGTTGCAATGATTTCAGTGGTGACTTCCCATCTGCTCTCACAAATTTAACCTAACTCCAAACATTTTTCAAATTTTAAAGTTGCCTCTAAAGAATTGATTTCATGGTTGGTCAAGCTAAACCAGCTCAATCATCTTGTCCTTGTTGGAATACATTTAGGCGGTGAGATCCCATCTTTCCTTTCCATTTTAACCGATATCATATAGTTGGATCTCAGTCATAATCATATAACAGGGCAAATGCCAAATTGGCTCATGAACCTAACCCACTTACTGTTTTTGTCTCTGGAGGATAAGCAACTAAATGGTCGAATACCATCTGAAGCGATTTTTCAACTCGCAGATGTTGCAACACTGTCCTTCAATGACAATGCCAACCTATATGGAAACTTTGATGCTTTCTTGAAGCTCAGAAATCTGGTTGACCTGCATTTATCTGGTGTTGTCAAGTTGACATTTCGGTGCAATAATGTTGGCAATGTAATTGTTCCAAATTTCAATCTTTATACCTCAGCTCCTGTAATTTAACTGAGTTTCCTTGGTTTTTACACAATCAAGATCAACTAGAACAATTAGATCTCAGCAACAATAACATTCACGGCGTGATAGCCCAATGGTTTCCGAATGTCACAAGAGAGAGTCCATACATGCGTGACCTTTCTCAGAACTTCTTCACAGCCTTTGAACAACCCGTTGTGTCCCTTCCATGGGGTTATTTAGAGATTTTGAATCTTGAAGATAACCACCTACAGGATTCCCTTCCCATCCCGCCTAGTTCGATAGTAATCTATCAAGTTTCCAGCAATGAATTTGTTGGAGACATTCCTCGTTAGATATGCAATGCAAGTTTGATGGAATATTTTGATATATCCTTCAACAACTTGAGTGGCCAGATTCCTAGCTGCACCAATGAACTTAGAGGTGCTCTTTCAGTGTTGAAGTTTACTTGACGTTGGGCGAAATCATATCGATGATACTTTTCCCTCATGGCTTGGATCTCTTCCAAAATTGCATATACCTATTCTTCGAGAAAACAATTTCCATGGCAAGATAACTAGTCCAAAAGCCAGTCTTTATTTTCGTTCTCTACTCATTATTGATTTGTCTAAGAATTTTCTTTCTGGTGATTTGCCCTTGGAATATCTTCTACACTGGGATTCCATGAAGATCACTACCGAAAGGCAGTCAACAATATCTGCCATCACAACGACCTTAAGTACAATCACACCAAAGGGAATTTTTCTAGTGTCTGAGCAGTATAATTACTCGATCACCATAACAAACAAGGGCAATGATATAATGGACACGAAGATGTTGTCAGTGTTTTGAGTGATTGATTTCTCAAGTAATAACTTCACAGGAAAATTCTAGATGTCATTGGGCAACTGAGGTGGCTTCAAGCACTCAACCTATCCCATAATAATCTTCAGGGCCAAATACCATTGTCCTTGGCCAACATGACTGATCTCGAATCCTTGGACCTATCCAACAGCAACCTCTCTGGAGAGATTCCTCAAGGGTTGACTAAGCTAACATCTCTTGAGGTCATCAATGTCTCTTACAATCTTCCGGTGGGTCCTATACCGCAAGGAGAGCAGTTTGGTGCTTTTGATGAGAGCACTTTTGTTGGCAACTTAGGATTATGTGGGATTCCATTGTCTAAGAAATGCAGCAATGTGGATGAATCCTGGACACCTTCAACAACCATGGGAACCAATGATGAAGAAGATGACTCTGATCACTTGATTGATTGAATTATCAGGGTTGGGTTGTGCTAGTGGGTTTGTAGCTGGGTGTGCTTTGGGAAAATATTTTACAGACCACCACCATGAGTGGTCCGTGGAGACTTTTGAGAGGAGGAGGAGGAGGAGGAAGCCCAAGAGAAAAGTGAGATTAGCAGCGAGGATCATCAGGGGTCGAGTATGATCATCTCTGGCTTCAATTTGATATCCTGATATGCCTTTATGTCATAAAAACTATGGATTAATTGATGTCGTATGTCCCTATCCTTCCCAAACGTTTCTCAGTTTAGTCCTAATGAAGTTTCTAAGCTTGATTCATGCACTAACAGTTAGCTTTTCTGAGTTTATTGTGTATTATATTATCTATGATTTGTAATACTAGTCATCTTGCAAATTTATGAGTTTTTGTTTGCCAAAACTCAAAATTCGAGTTGCATATATATTTTTGCCAAGCCATGCCAATGCTGTCACTGAAAAATGGACATCCACTATATAAATTACGTGCAACTGTGCAAGTCTCATCAGTGCATCTTCTAGTGATGATGAGTATGATCAGGTCTTCCTCTGGTCGCAGTAGCTAATTATGATTCACTCTGTATGTATTCTTAAATAAAAATATTTAAATTTGCAAAAAGAATCAATAAATATAGAATTTTGTACGCACACAAATATCGTGTCTAGTTAGATCCAGAAGATTTAATATAATAATCTTATAATTATCCCGCCTGTAAATTATGAAGCTATTCTTGTTATATACTTTCATGTTAGAAATGAAAGAATTTTCTTTTTTGTTTTTTCTTTTGAAGTGGAAGGACAGTAATCGCAAAAAATTACAAAGTAATAAAATTAATAAAGCAGTCCATTTACAGAACCAGAAGTCGGTGTGCTCAGTGCTTCAACATGAAGCAACTGGCAATGTGCACCGCCATGCCATGGGAAGAGAGAGACCATGCTTTGCCAATGGAAAATCCACCACGTTAGCCTCCTTCATGCAATTATTCACCCCTCATCCCATACGTGTCATTAATTTCTTTCTCGTACCCCCACAACCCACTGCATAATTAACCAAATCAAAACAATACAGTTTTGGACCATACATTTTCCACTGTAAAACAGAACACCCAATTAGCAGAATGAGCAAAGAAGATCAAGATATGTAGGGGAAGCAGGAAATCAGGAGAAGAGAAGATGAAAATCATGAAGTAGAAAAAAGTGGAGAGAAAACAGTGTGAGCATGAGCATGAGCACGAGAAGGAATAGAAGGAGGAGCACCCGCTGCCCCTGATGGCTCTGAACTATGTATCAAGGCTGTGCAGGTCGGTCAAGGATTCCATGGAGTTCTACACCAACGTGCTCAGCTTTGTCGTCATAGAGCGGCCACGCGCCTTCGATAGTTTTGATGGTGCGTCACTCTTTAACTATGGTATTGGTATTCACTTGGTTCAGTCCCAGGATCAAGAGCGGTTGCCTTCTGATAAGCAGGGGTTGGATCCCATGGACAACCACATCTCTTTTCAGGTATATATGTATTTAAGTGCATGTCTTGGTTTAATTTACCACTGCACAGTGGATTTTGTCTTCCTGTTCAACAATTTGATATTAAACTGTAAGGGATTGATTCTCAGGTATCCTTTTGTGTGCTTTGAATCAAGTCTATACCATCTTAGCTAGTCAGGCACAACAACCAAATCCATTTCCGAAATGACACCAGACATAGCTGATCCCGAAGTCTTGATGTATATGTGGGTGGAAAGTGATCCAAATCAAACTCAAATTCAAACCAAACAAAATGAAAAGAGAGAAAGATGGGAAAGATGAAGAATATCACCAAACAAGATAGAGATGGATAGTGCAAGACTTTATGTATGAGATAATCCTTCCGGAGCCACTCACACCTTGGTCTTGGGCTAATTCCCTTCACTCTTCTAATGAATCACTCCAAAGAAAAGACAGAGAACCTAAAACACCACTTGAATTAGCCAAATTCATGATATAGAACTAGGAATTTTTGGGACACAAATGAGAATCACTCTCAAAGGTGCTTGTATTACTCTTGAAAATGCCTTACAATCCTGAATTGACAAGCCTAACACGCCCCTTATATATAGGCAACAACAAGGCAAGCAAAAAGACACAAACTCCTAACAATTTAAAGCTAGAAAATTGAAAAGACTTAGGAAAAATAAAAAGACACAGCTTAAAGGGATGGGGGAGGTTACAAGGAATATTCTAGGATTTTATCAGCTGATTATCTCCATCTAGAAGCCTCCAAAACGTGCACAATATCAGCCACACAAACATATGTAACCGAAGACTCTTCATTTTCCTAGAATTAATCCTTGCAGCTGCCTCAACTTCAACAGAGCATATCTTCCAGAATACTCGGCCAAAACACACGTTCGTGGGCTTGTTAGAAAGCTCTGGAAGACTATTTTCCAGAAGGGGCTCATTTGCTCAATTTGGATAAGCGTTTCAAAAGTTAGAGCCCAAACAATGCACCTATCTCAGACTGGACTGGAACAGGACATGTCTTCTTTGAGTAATATTTAGCCCAACCAAATGACGTCCAAATTAAACATAATCGGGCTTGTTTGAAAGCTGAGATCTTAAACTTCAAAACCATGTGGTCCCCTAAGTTGTGGGTCCACTTGAGCTTGTCCAAAAGTGGTCACAAAAATCGGGTTCCGCAGGGATGAATCCGGCACCAAATTTCTAGCAAAGCTTAACCTCTTTTTGACCTCTCCATAGTGTCGTGAGTCTTTGAACTCACTTAATAAGACCAAATAAGCACACTTCCAAGCATGATCTTCTTTGACCCTTTTCTTCTTTGAAATTGGACTTGAATAAAAATGATGCATATGAAAATATGCATCAGGCACCAACAATGCAGGTACGACAGAAGGGCTTAAGGACTCACGTACAAGCCCTTTTGGCATCAATTCCTCCACTTGCCGTTAGATCTCCATGGTTTCCTTTGGGTTCATTCTATAGGCTGGTTTCTTTGGGAGAACTGAACCAGGAATGAGATCAATGTGGTGTTGGATATCCCTTTGAGGGGGCAAACCCAAGGGTATCTCTTTTGGGAACAAATGATAGAAAGTTTGGATGAGTGATTTGGCAAAGGGGTAAGTTGGTAAGGGGGATTCTGGTTCATCTTGGAGTGTTAAGATCCACTCTTTAAAAGCCTTAAATTCATGATTAGAAGCCTTTAAAAGAGTTTCACTAAAAGTAAGTAAGCAACCAGAATGTTCATGGCTTTTTATGGGCTTATTTTTGAGGAGCTCGGATGGTGATAATGGTTTTAGGGTAATCTTCTTTCCTCCCTTAGACAAGGAGTATGTATTCAAGAAACCATCATGTGTTATCCTTCGGTCGTACATCCAGGGTCTACCCAATAATACATGGCATGCATCCATAGGTATAACATCACACGAAAGTTGATCTTGATAGTTCTTACCAATGGATAATGAAATGAGGCACCGTGAGTTGACTTGGAGTCCTTTTGATGGGGATCAAGCCTCTAATGATCAAGTCAACATCCCTATTGTCCAACCAAGTCAAGAGAAGGAGTCTAAGGCACAAGAATTAGCCTAAATAATCAAGAACATCATGACTGCCCAATCTGCCCAAATTCCAGCACAGCTACCCGGTTTTGTGAGCTTGATTAGTCAAGCTTAAATGGGACTTAGGAAGCTGGAAATCCACTTTTTGGAACCCTTAATATGTCAGCTTTAAGGACATATAAAGAGGTCTAGGTTAAGTCATTGGAAAATAAGTCAAATGGGGTCACTTTCAGAATGTTGCAGAATCTGATCCAGTTTGGACAACCTGGACGTTTTGGGCGACAACTTTCAAATAGCAGCTCTAAATCCATTCTAACTTGAGCCATCTAAAAATAGACTTTCCAAACTTTCTAACAACACCTGTTGGAGCTGATTTGGGAAAGAATTGCAGAAGTTATAGCTGTTACAAGTTGGTGGTTGTGCACTGAAAGCGACAGGAGAGACTGTCACTTTCACCTTTTGTACTTTGCCTAGTTTTTGGTTCTTTGCCCCTATTGGCTGTCCATTTGAACCCCAATGCAGCTTGTACTCAGCCCTTAGGCCTTCCCCCTCTATATATTTGCTCATTTAAGGTTGTAACATTCAAATTTGACATATATGAAAAGATAGAGTTCATTCTCTCTCATTTAAATTCTCTCTTGCTTATCTTTGATTTGGCTAATCAAGGTGGTGTTCAAGTGAGTCTTAATCTTGCTTAGGGTGGTGTGTCTTATCCTTAAGTGTGATTAAGAGCCCTAGTGTGATCAAGGTGGTGTGATCAAGGTGGTGTGTCTTATCCTTCTTCATACTAGATTATCCTTCTTTCCCTTTGCTAGAACCGAAACTAGTTGTCACTAGTTTTTAGTTTTCCCTTTCTTTTACCTTTGTTCTTGCTTGGCTTTGGTTCTTGGAGACGTAATTTTTCCATTTCCTCGCTTGGCACATCATATTTGGTATCAGAGCTTAGGCTACTCTCTTGGTCTAGCTTCCACCCCAAACACATTCCCAAACACAAACCACAAAACTTGCCGTTTCTACCTGTGCCAGGCAGAAAGTTAGTACGGCCACCCCGTGCCACCCAAGCACGACCGTGCCATACCTAATTCGTGCCGTTTCACTGGTTCAAAACCACCTAGCTCAAGCATGGCTCGTAGCATGAGCTTGGAAGAAAGGTTTGAGGCGCTCATGAGGAACTTTGAAGAGGTGAGGAGCCAGAATGAGTACTTGAAGAAGCAACTTGCAAAATCCATGAGCAACCAACGAAAGAGCCTTCAAAGCACTCCTTCCCGTGAGTCTCCCGAATCCGAGCAAGACTGTGAAGAAGGGGATAGCAACCCTTTGCTTCCTCTAATGATGAAGGCCGTCCAAGGGCAAGAAGGAACCAGAGAAACTCCCATCCTTCCTTGGATTTCAAGGTTGAGATTCCGGAGTTTGAAGGTCGATTGGATCCGGATGAGTTTCTTGAGTGGCTACAAACCGTCGAGAGGGTTCTTGAGTAGAAGAATGTACCCGAAAATAAGAAGGTGAATGATGTATGTAAGCCAAGGGAATGTCAAGAATGAGAATGTAAGATGGGAAAGAAC
>NCQT01000558.1:9178-25653 GCA_002740465.1 Stenocereus thurberi | reverse complement strand
TTTTTTTTTTTTTTTGGTTGAAAAGTTTCCAAATTTAAGGATACAATCCAAGACAAATTTTAGATTCTTGTATTGGGTTCAATAAGTAAGGATTAGAGTAGAATTTTCTTGAATTATGACAATAATTTTATACTTTCCACATAAGCATCTAAAAGGAACAACTAATTAAGCTAAACAATGCCAAACCGAATCGAGCTAGGCTTAACCTTGTTGGGCTTGGCTCGGTAGATATCTCCTAGATTTCAGATATATATTTGTATTACTATTTGTAAAGTCCTAAGTAGGGTGTTTCCTTCCTGATGTATGATTGTGGTAGATTTTCTTGATTGTACAAAATCTTTGCTAATAAATAAATAGAGGTACATGGCTGGGATAAGGCCACGAGATAAAATTCTCTCCAATCATAAAACTCTTCATGGTATCAGAGTGAGGCTCGAACCTTGCATAAATCTTCCAGATTTGGTTGCTAGTACCATGGCAGGAGATGATGCCAAACTGTTGAAGAAAGCAACAATTATAAGAAAAACAATTCGATCGTTCTGATTCAAGGTCTCCTTACTATCTGTGTAGCTCGGATAGTACGGGAAACATCAAATCCCCAATCATCTTGGATGGCAAAAATTACGCAAATTGGAGTCATGTAGTTACCAACGCATTATTAGTTTTGTGAATGGTGATACAACAAGGCCAGAGGAATCTTCCCCAGATGTTCATGCCTGGGAGAAGTGTAATTCCATGGTGATTGTGTGGCTATACAATGTGATTGACAAAAGATTTCACAAATCGGTTGCATATGTTGGAACTGAGAAACAAACATGGACAAATTTGAGAGAAAGCTACTCTCAGGGCAACAAANNNTGAGTTCACCAATTGAGAAGAGAAATTACGCTCAGATATCACGGAACGATGAGTGTGAGTGACTACTTTACATAACTGAAGACATTATGGGTGAGCTCGATGCATACCTACAGATGCCGAACTACAAGCATATGAAGGATTTTACCTTGTTTAGGTACCAGGAGTCCGAAAGAGTGCATCAATTCCTTATGGGTTTAGATTTAAGCTAATTTGAGGATTGTCAGATCCAACATATTGAGTATTGAGCCACTTCATAACTTAAACAAAGTCTATTCAATGATTCTCATAGAAGAGAGATAACAAAATATGACTCAGGATATGGAGATGAAGAGCACGACTGAGGCTGCTGCATTCATGGCTGCGATGAGTGGCAGATCCAGACCCGGGAACTGCCCGACGTGTGCACACTGTCAGAATTGGGCATAAGAACGACCAATGCTTCGGGTTGATTGGCTATCCTTCTAATTGGCAGAATCAAAGGCAAAATTGATCTAACCTAGGATAAAAACTGTGGCTGGAATGAAGTCTCAACGGTGGAGACAACACTGGTGCTAGTTCTAACTGCCATGCATGGAGTGTTGAGTTAGATTCAAGGTCGCCCACAACGCGGTTCAGGCTAGACGACACTCTGGCAAGTTGGGGGAGCCGTCGAGCACTCAAGGTACCGATAGAGGTTCGGAGATGAAGACATGAGTAAGCGTGGAGGATTTACGGTAGCCCAGGTAGAAGCCCTCTTCAACTTATTTAAGGAGAGAGAAAGTAGGAAAGGAATGAGTGGTAAGCATCAGCGGGTATTGGACTCTGGAGCTTCGCACCTTGTGACCTCCAATTTACATATCTTTATTGATTTGTTCGAATTTCTTGATGAGATAAAAATTGTTGGCCAGTGGTAAGGTAGCTTTAGTCAAAGAGGCAGGGACCATTGATTTGGGGCATGGTATGGTTTTAAGACATGTGCTATGTATACTATCTTTTACCTGCAATCTTATATCTATTCATTGATTAACCAAGGATCGCAGTTGTACCATTAGTTGTGGTGCTCAATTTTGTATTATTCAAGAAGTTGATTGGAGCCAGTGAAATGAAAAATGCGGTGTACTATATGAAGATTGATAGGGGACGAACTGCCTTTGTTGCTTTTCAAAACAAAGATACTAACCTTTGGTATAGGCGACTAGGCCATCCGTCAGTTGGTAACTTAACTGCTCTATCTATTGATTTTGGATTTTAGGTAAATAAAGCCTTGTTTGAGTGGTGTGATGCTTGTCATAGAGCAAAACAAATTAGAAATAAATTTTCGCTCAGCGAATCCAAAGCAAATAGGCATTTTGCATTAGTACATTGTGACTTATGGGATGTTATCAAATACTAAGTCTAAGTGCTTGCCATTTTCTTGTGTGTTATTGATGACTATACTCGTGCTGTGTGGGTTTATTTACGTAAAGACAAAATGGAGGTGTATAAAAAGCTCGCTAATTTTTGTTTTATGGTAAAGACCCAATTTAACTTGTCTGTTCAAAAGGTACGTAGTGATAATGGCACGGAATTCACGAATCAATCTCTTCAAACTTATTTTCATAACCATGGGATTATTTAAGAAACATCGTGTGTGGACATATCTTAACAAAATGGGCAGGTTGGAAGGAAAAATTGACATGTCCTCAATGTAGTTAGGGCATTATGGCTTCAAGCCTTTCTACCTATAAAATTTTAGGGGTTAGTTTGTCCTTACTACTGCTTATCTTATAAACTGCACACCGATTGAAAACTCCTTATGAGACTCTGTTTGGTATTAAATCCAATTACGCCAATATCAAGGTGTTTAGATGTGTGTGTTAGGCTCATAATCATGGAGAAAATCGTGATAAAATTTATGCTAGGGCAACTAAATGTATTTTTTGGGCCATCCTTATCGTAAAAAAGGATGGAAATTATATGATTTGGACAAGAAAAAGCTCATTATGTCAAAGTATGTCCAATTTTATGAGGGCAAATTTCCATTTGACCATCATGTTGAACAAGAACCAAGGAATAGAGTACAGCAATTCTTAGAATTATGTGGGCTTGACTAGGTAGCCCAGCCCATGGCCCATCAGCGTGATCTGGTCATGGCTGATGATTCACAACCCAGGCCCACTACACCTCCTCTGCAACACTGCTTCAATTCGGGAGATGCAACCCTGCCTCACTAGATTGGCCGGCAGACCCACAACCCATTTCGGCTATAGAAGCTGAAATCCAGGCTGGATCGTCTGACGTTAGCAGCTTGGGCCACAGCGACAAGGACAATAGCCCTAGCTCGGAATAGCATTTGAGTACCAGACCTCAGTGAAGTCGGAAACCTCCTGCTTATCTTCAAGATTATGTATGACATGCTATTGCACACCCCATCTTAACATTGCTCTATAACAGCTCTTCAAGTATTAAGTATCCTTTATCTTACTTCGATGGTTATAATAATTTCCTCTCTATTTATCATACATTCCTTGTATCTACTACATCTAATGTTGAGCCTCAGCACTTTTCTCAAGCAATCCAAGATCCGAAATGACGTGAGGCCATGACTAATAAATTTATGCCCTAGAAGATAATAAAATTTGGGAGTTTGCAGCTTTATCACATGGTAAACAAGCTTTAGGGTGCAAGTAGGTCTATAAGATCAAGTATCATGCAGATGGCACTATAGAGCGATACAAGGCACATTTGGTGGTCCTTCGTAACACTCAGGTAGAGGGTGAAGATTTTAATGAAACTTTTGGCCCAGTAGCTAAGATGGTTACTGTACGATGTCTCTTGCTATTGCTGTATCACAGGGCTATGATCTCCATCAAATGGATGTTCATAATGCATTCTTGCACGAGAACTTTGATGAAAAAATCTGTATGAATCCACCACCAGGTTTTTATCTGCCTCGGCCTTGCTTGGTCTGTAAGTTGAAAAAGTCCCTCTATAGCCTATGACAAGTACACCGATAATGGTTCTTCAAGTTAGCCTTCGCTCTATATGCTTATAGTTTTCAATAATTACCACTTGACCATTTCTTACATATCTATCATAAGTAACGAGTTTTTTTTTTTGGCTCTCTTAATATATGTCAATGACTTGATCTTGACACTGCTTCCTTCGGTGCCTTTAAGGAATATTTGCAACACTGTTTCAAACTCAAAGATCTCGGCACTTTGAAGTATTTTTTTGGGATTGAGGTCGCTCAATCTCCCAAGGGCCTGTTCTTGTGCCAGCGTAAATATACGTTGGATATTCTGATAGAGTCTGGTATGCTTAGCGCCAAGCCAACTTCGTTCCCTATGGAACAAAATCACAAGATGAGTCCGGCAAAGCTATTACCAACCCATCTCAACATCGCAGACTTGTTGGGCATCTCATCTATCTTACAATTACTCATCCCGATATCACTTATGTCATGAACACTCTTAATCAGTCTATGCATGATCGCCGCTAAGGGCATTGGGATAGCTTTGGGAGATCTACGGTACTTGAAATCCTCTCCCGGCCAAGAGATTCTTCTCCCTACGCAGAATAATCTGCAGATGCTTGTCTACTATGATTCTAATTGAGCCAACTGTCAGATGTCCCGGTAGTCCACCACATCCTAGTTCAACTCAGCAATGTGCCTGTTTCATTGAAAACTAAAAAACAAGATACTATTGTGTATTGGTCTTCTGTTGAAGCCGAATATTGTGCTATAGCCAATGCTACTAGTGAAGTTGTTTGGATTCACAATTTATTTAAATCCTTTGGCCTTAACATTTCCATCGCTCATATTCATTGTGATAATCAAGCAGTTCTTCACATTGCTAACAATTCAGTTTTTCATAAGAGCACTAAGCACATTGAGGTTGACTGTTACTTTGTTCGTGAGGGCATTCTATCGGGAGTTATTGCCTCTCGTTACACACCTACCACTGAACAGTTGATTGATATCTTCACCAAGGCCTTGAGACATGACCACTGCTGCAAGTGCACAAGTGTCGTAGTATAGATAAAATATCGTTCTCAAGGACCAAAGCAATCTGTCGAGTCCTTTCTATTCGAAAATGCTAAGCAACAATTTAATTGAGGATTTGTTTTAACAACCTCTAATTAAATAATTTTAAATTCAATCAAGAAGAAAACATCTAGGGATTTATGTAGCTAAGAAACGTGATTTGATCAAAATGATTAACATGCACTTTTCTCTAATCGGATAATTTCAAGCAATTGTAACCTACCCAAAATTTAGTCTATTCTTTCGAGATCAACCAAATTTGTCTAAACTAAGCAAAAGTCATTCTTTCAAACTAATTTGTCTCAATCCAAGTTTAATATTTTTGATTACTTTATATGTCCTTCTAACACACAAATCTCTCTTCGAGTTATCACTATGCTAGGTTTTATCAAGCAGTCTAACAATTAAATTTCACCTTTCAGTTCTTCATTCACTTGTTTCAAGTGCGTAAGCAGAAATTGGCCAAAAATTGAATCACAACATGATATTCACTTAATAAAACGAAATCAAACCAATCATGAAACAAAAGCACAATTTTATTGATTAAAACGTGATCCAACTACACTTCCATAAACTAACAAATCCCTAGACAAGATAAACTACTCACTCATGATTAAAAATTCAACAACTAACCAATGATTCATCAAAATCTAAGAGGGAAGGGTTGATAAAGGCAGCATTCAACCAAGTCTTCAAACCATAAGCTAACCGATCTCCACACTCAGGAATTTCTCACTTGCAAACACAAACTAAAAATCCTAAGTAAAAAGAGTGAAATTTTGGAAACTAAACTATCCTATTCCTCCCTTGTTCTACTACTGAGGGACAGGCATATATAGAGAAGTATGATGATTCTTAGCACACAGCCGAGGGGAAAACGAAGAGGCCACTATTACACAGATCACCACGGTCCGTGACAAGCACCACGGTTGGACCGTAGTCTTGGCTTGAACCATATTTATGCCCTTCTCTGGCTCTATGGGCATAACACTTCATGGGCATCCATAGGGGGTCAAAATATGTTCAAAGGAAGGTTAAATGCTAAGTCAAAATGGTCCAAATTTCTGCAAACATCATCAAACAACCATACACAAGCATAAATCGAGAATAGGAGTATAAATAATAACTTAAAGCACATAATTCTCATAAAAATGCAACAAAATAACCCTAAAATGATATAGCATTTATCAAGCTCCCCCATGCTTAAACTATTGCTTGTCCCTAAGCAATGTTAAAAAGAAGAAAAACATACACAACCTCCTCAGGATAGATATAGGTAATATTCCAATGCCAAAGCTGATCCAAAAGTAGCCTAAAAAGATACAAAAACCATTAGCAAACAGACTAGGGAATAAAATTTTCAAAAGCCACTTGATAGACTATAATGTCAAATTTGAATCAATCTCCCCAAATCATCAAATACAATCATTCAACATATGAAACAAATGGAGCTAGCAATATTAGTGGAACTTCACTAGTCATGCGGCACTCAACACTCATGTGTTTGAATATACGCATGAAGGTTCCCTCAATTCCCATTCCATTGACTCAAATCTACCATAAGCTTGATAAAATTCTCAAATTCGCCATCATTAGAAATGCAAACACACTACACAATTATGAAGACTTTCATAAGATTGTAATAGGGTCATGGGTAAAGGTAAGAGGGGAACAAATGTTTTGAAAATGTGGTGCTAGAAGCTATAGACTAAAAGCTAAACAGTTCCAATGCACCACACATCATCCCTAAACCAATACAAATCAACAAAATACATCCCCAATTGAAGAGACAAAGAGTTGAAAGTCATAAAAATCTTACAATCCCAAAAAGCCTAACACTCTTTGATCTTTTTTTTTCCTTTTTTTGATGTTCTTTTTTCCTTTTTTTCCCATGTTTGTTTTTTTCTTCTTTTTCTTGTTTTTATTTTTCAAAAGAGTTGGCCAAGGGAAATTCATACAAAACTTTAAATCTCAACCCTTCTCTAAACTTGGTATAAATAGACAATGAATTTCCTTTTATCAATCAAGATCACACGTCCCTTCACCAAACAACCAAAATCCACTATAAGATCTTAATACTCCTCACTAACACCCAATCAAACTTGATGCAAAAGAAAAAATGCTCCTCTAGTCTTGGCTTAAGGGTGAGATAATCATTCGGATAGGAGGTTCAAATCAAGAAAAGCAGATATAGGTTCAAAGGTGTTAGCAAGGGATATAATACGCAACAAAGGTGGCTATTTGGCCATTGGATTTAACAAATCAAAGAAATGCCTTAATCATATTGCCTAAATGCATATACAAAATGAGATCGTGAATGAGAATCAAAGCAAGTTCTAGAGAATTGATGTCAAGGAAGAGTTACACATGAAAGAAACATGAGACTAAATTGATAAATAGTCTCTAAAAGCTTAAAGCCTCATGTGATGTCTACCAAGGTCATAACTAACTCATTCGTAAACCACATGCCAAAATTCATATAAAGAGTCATGGGGTAATCAACTTGCACTAAACATATGGTCAAAACATGAAAGTCATTTCACAAACTCATTTTCAAACATTTTTATGTACAATTTGGGCGAATCAAATGATCAAACTAAACCAAAGAAGTCTACCTAGTCTACAAAGATCATCATCATAGGATTTTTCTTGTTTTTTGTTTTTTTTTTTGTTTTTCATGCTCCTAAAATGCAATCTAAAATCCTAACAATGCAAAAACAATGAAAGAAACTAAAATAAAACTAAAAATGTAATTTAAAATAAAAAGAAAAAGAAAAACTAAATATACTTCTACAATGCTTCTAACCAAATAAAATTGAAAACCTAAATAAAGCTCCAAAAACAACTATCACAAACAATATATAAAACACACAAGCACACCAAATCAAATAAGGCATTAGACGCCAAATATAGTGACTAACTCCTCCATGCTTGAATCACACATGGCCCTTAATGTGGGCACATAGAGAAAAAGGGAAGGGGAGTAGCAAAAAGAAATAAAAAAGGAGGTGGGGGAGGAGGACAAGGTGTTTGGCCATAAGAAAAATGCCAATCCCGCAAGGCCTCTAAACCAGTCCTATAGTCCTAGAAATATTGGGTCTGGGTAGCAAGCATCCTACGGAGCTCGTCGTGGCGCTCTTGGACAAAATCACGAAGAGCGGTGATCTCAGAAGCAACATAAGTTTGAAGGGACACTTGCTCCTCCTGAATGGACCTAAGGGTGGCTTGTAGGTTGGCATAGTTAGTAAGTGGTGGTTGGGAGGAAGAGCTAGGTCCTGTTTGACTAGAATAGGCGGGTCGAGGGTGGGGTGCGGGTTGACCAACCTCGACATCATCAGGTATCCAATAAAGGTTAGCCCGATGAAGTAAGGCGGGGCGATCGACATTTAGGAAGCGGCAAAAGTCGATCCCCAGAGTAAATCCAACACAAACGCCCAGCCTCTACTCTACAAAAGTTCATGATCTCAAAGGTGGCTTGATCAAGCTGCTCGGACCCAGAGACTCTATCCGTAGGCCTGGGCTCAATACGCAAAAATCTAGCAATGGTAGTTATAATACCACCTATGACTATCCTACCCTTAATGCTAGCAGCAGCACTATACAATTGTCTGGCTAAAAATGAATCGGGGTCAAGCTAGACGCCGTCAAGCATACAGGATAAAAAATACAACTCGGACAATATCGGGACATTCATACTATCATCCTAAGCAAAGAAACAGCAAGTTAGGATACACTGGGCTACCCAAATGCAAGGGTTCCTAATAGGTGTGCACTTGGATGAACTAGTATTATAACTAACACTTCCCGAAAGCTTGCCCTAAAATGCATTTGGGTTGAATTTGCGGGGGACTTGTTAGTTTGGTAACTCCATCCTTGGTGGAAAATCGAATATACTGTTAAAGGCAACTAAGTTCAATTTGTATAATTGTTCTTGCAAAAAGAAAGAAATGTACCCGAGTTGACATTGAGGCCCTCTAGTGACCTCAACGTGGAGTATACTCAGGAACTCGAGGGTGTCAGGTCCTGGTATGTATGCTCTTTTATTTCTATAAAGTGGCCCATACCACCCCGTGTAAACAACCACCTAATGTCATCTAACATTCCTAAACATGCTAATTATTCTTCATCACAATATCAGGTTGCCACAACCATGCATTCATGTAAACAGTTATATCTAGCAATATGATCGGGATTAGTTAAACCGAGAGGGTATGGAATGTTACCTTGGGCTCGCGTATTGGTGGAAATTTGTAAGGTCCGTTGAGGCCGCGATGGTACTTGACTTGATGATCCAACCTGCTTGACACTCCTTTGTCTTTTGGTTGATGCCATTATTGCAAAATGAAACAAAAATTAAAGCTAAAACCTAAATAAGAAAATTTAAGGAAGAAAAATGAAGGAATTAAGTAAAACGAAGAAGAGTTAGATAGAGAAAAAGATGGTTATGGGTGATGAGTGAAAGTGAGATGAGTCTGAAGAAAAAGAAGAAGAAAAAGATGAAATTTGTAGAAGAAAGAAAAGGATTAAGTGAAAAGGAAGGATTTTTAGTGAAAATGGAGTAAAAATGAGAAGAAATAAGGGAGGATTGAAGGTGTAGTAATATATTCACCATGGTCAAAACCCTTGGCCGTAGCCCGTAGCAGTACACCACAGTCTGTGGCAATGGCCACGGGCTGACCGTAGTGTCTGCTGACACTAGAAATTTTTTTGAATTTTAGGTTTGGCACCCCACGGCCTGTGGCGCTAGGCTAATGGCTATGGTGCCAAACATTTTATTTCATATATTTATTGTTTTTTCTTTCTTTTTTTTAGCTCTCCTTTTTATATCTCTTTGTATTCTATTCTTATCTTTTTTTCTCTCCCCTTTTTTTCTCTCTCTTATATATATATATATATATATATATATATATATATATATATATTCTTTTTTTTAAAAATATTGTAAAAAATAAGTGAAAATCAAAGCTAAGAAAAGAAAAGGTTTGAGTTACCTCTCAAGAAGTGCTCTTTTAAGGTCAAGAGCTTGACCCTACTTCTATGCTTAACCAGGATCAGTAAGTGTGTGGGCATTAGCTTTATCGCAGATTACAAAATCAAACTTCTTCAATCGAAGGTACCATCTTAAAAGCTTTGGTTGAAGGTCTTTTGTCTTCATCAATTTATGCCATAATGCATCGTTGGCATAGAGAACAAACATAGCCCATTAGACTGGCTACTTTCACCTTATTCAACGCCCAAATTAAAATCTACATCAAATCCTTTCATAGGGGGCAAAGAGAGAACAGCTTGAGCTAACTTGCAGTAATCGCGCATAGCAGACTCGTTAGAAGAATGGGCCTCAACCTTGGGCATGTTAGGCGGCATAGGAGTAGCAAACTCCACCTTAACATACCTTTAGTTAGGATCCTCAGCAAAATCCAGTCAAAGTCAAAAGGATCTTCACAATTCAAGACATCCTCCATGTCAATCTCAGGGCAAGGGGAAAATTCATCTAAAAGAGAAGAATTATGGGAAACCACTTTCTCCTTCATATGACAAAACACGATATAGTACCCTTCCACTTCAAAAGTTATATGCCCTTTTCTTATATCAATTTGACAACCTGTGGTAGCCAATAACGGCCTACCTAGAATAATTTGAGCATAATCAGTTTTGATCATATCAACTATAATAAAGTTTTCTGATACCCAAATATCTCCTATATTGACTTGCACATCTTCTGATTTACCTCTGGGTTGAGTTTCAAAACTATTTGCTAACTGTAGTGAAAAGGGTGTAGGTTGTAATGGCCCTACGTGAAGTTTATAAAACAGAGAGTAGGGCATTAGACTGATGCTTGCACCTAGATCACACGAGGCTCTCTCAATTTCCACGTTTCCCACAATACAATGGATAAAGAAGCTACCTAGGTTAGAAAGCTTAGGTGGAAAAATGGTGGGGATCTCTACATTTTATTCTCTATGAATGTGGTAGCTTTGCCACCATCATTCCTGTCCTTACTCTCAACCATAATTATTTCTCTACCCTCTTCAATCGATATGTCCTCAGGGTCAGTAAAGTCCTCTACTTCTTCCCCCAAGTGGACACAATTATACTGCTTATGAGGATTAGGTTCGGGCTTGCTAGGAAGTCTATCTGAAGGCTTAGATGGAAAGCTAGCTTGTTGGCAATTTTGGCTTTCAACATCTTATTGTGAGTGGTAAGCACATCAACCTTAGAGGCTAATTACTTAATATATTCATCATGCTTTTGTTGTGCCATAAGCATACATTCAATCATAGCTTCTAAATTGGTCTTTTGGGGTACTTGAGAAGGGAAAGGAGATCCTTGGCAGTGGTCTAGCATTCACTGGGGCATATTTGGAGGGTTCAGATTAGACATATATAAGAAATTCAGATGATTCTTCTAACCTATATTGTAGGTACTAGAATAAGGGTCGTTGGCTGGTCTCGGGTTGTAATTTTGGACATAGTTGACTTTACTGGAGTCTTGGAAAAAAAGACTCTCAACTTGACAATTCAAAGTCACATGTTCAATAGAACCACAAATTTCACATGGGAAAGGGGTACTAGAATTCACAACATTAGCATTAATACGGTCCAGCCTTTGAGTCATCGGACCTACTTTAACAGAAAGCAAAGTAAGTGCATCAACTTCAAACTTACCTTCAACCTGTTAGGGTTGGCCTCGTTTGGTGGACCATTGGAAATAGTTGAGTGCCATCTCCTCAAACAAATTACAGGCCTCATCTTCAGTCTTAGCCATCGAAGTTCCTCTTGCCGCCGTATCGATAGTGGACCTTATAGATTGGGTCAGACCATTATAAAAAGCTTGAATAATCATCCATTGTTGAAGACTATGATGAGGCATAAACGCAACTAATCTTTAAACCGCTCTCAAGCTTCATAGAGCTTCTCATCATCCCTTTGAGTGAAGTTGGTGATTTGATTCCTTAAGCTTGACTTTCAGAAATTCAAAGGCTTGATTTCTGCACTTTAAGACCTTGAACTGATATTGAAGATCATCATTCCTCTTTTGATGCAATGGTCATTTTCCTTAATGACCTCCCAATCTCTCTAACATCATTACCTATAAATAGGGAGGCATTTGCAGCTAAAGATGATACAAGAAATAGCACAAGCAAATAACAAGAACTAAGAGTCACACATGCAAATATCATTCTCTTGTTCACTTACTTTATTGGGTTGTATTGCTTTATTGTAATTAGCTGAGATTATAGAGTTGAAGGATCAACTCTACCAAGGACTTGTTGAAGAGTCAACGTGTGGCTTGGAACTTAAAGTAGGTGTACTCTAGAATTGTGCAATCCTCCTAATAAAATTGGGTTAATCCTAAAGTTAGGGGACTTTAATTGGGACTAAACCTAGTTGAGGCTAACCTCGTTAAAAGATACACGTATCTTGTCAACGTTTACTTTTCCGCATTAAATTATTTTGAGACTCTGATCAATACCCTATTCACGCCCTCTAGGGTAATTTAACTAGGCAAAATTGGGCCAACAATTAGTAACAGAGCAGGAGCTATTATTTTAAGACTTAACCCTCTATAGCTAGATCTATGGCTAGTTTATTAAATACTTCTATCAATTGTCCTCCAATATTTGATGAAACTAGTTTTTCTCTTTGGAAGTGCATGATGGAATCATTTATTAGATTCATTGATTTTGATTTTTAGGACATCGTTTTAAAGGGCCCTTCTGTACCAAATTGGACAAGAGATGATGGAAGTATTGTTCTCAAGCCAAAGAGTGAAGACACTTAAGATGACCACTAGATGCTTAAGAAAAACTCTAGAGTTTTATATATTTTGCAATGCACTCTAACTGATGAAATATTTAATCATGTTTGCCATTATGAGACAACTAAAGATCTTTAGGGACAACTCACATTACTATACGAAGAAACAAGTCAAGAAAATCCTAATTCATCAAGAAAGGATGATATGCTTAGCGACTTGAGTGATGAAAAAGAGATTACTCATTGTTGTCTACTGGAAAATGAAGAAGTTAAAGATCGGGATGCAAATGAATATGACGATGATGATGTTGCACAAGTGATGATGAAGAAGAAGATGAGGAAATGGAGTATGACATTCCAGATGAGGTATATGGCTCTCTTCACAATTATTCTAAACATACAGTAATGAAAGTCTCACTTTATTATATTATATGTCAAGAAGGACACATTTCTAAAATTAAAGATTTGAAGAAAATGAATTTTAAATTTCAAAAATCAAATGAGTTAGTGTCTAATGATTTAAAAAGTTTTCAAGAGAAAGTTGTCCTTTTTGAGAAAGAAAAAGATGAACTCCAAGTGAAGTGTGCTGATGTTAAAAAAATTGTCTTAAAATTTTCAAAAGGAAAGCAGAATTTAAATATAATTCTTGGCACACAAAAAGCTTCATTTAAGAAAGAAGGAATCGGTTTTAATCCGTTCAATAAAAAGAAATGTTATAGAAACTTCTTTGTTAAATCAACTTACTACGAAAGTGAGACTTTTATTACTTGCAATTGTTGTTGTAAAATAGGACACATTTTAATTCGTTATCCTATTAAAAGAAATGGTCCCAGTAGCGCATAAATTTGGATACCAAAAGTAACAAGGCCATCCATTATGGCGAATAACTACGATCATGGAGCAGAATTTTCTAAATGTGTTTTGGGAAAGGTCTAAGTTTGTTTTACAGGGCATTTTGCATCCATATGAGAATAAAACATGAAATTGTGAAATTGGATGCCTGAGAAACGTTGAAGTACTCATGAAAATTGCTTTATGATCCAAGGAGGTTGAAATAATCGGTAATCAGTTTAGTACCCAGATTTCAAGGCTCTGAAATACAGTTCAAGGCCTTGAATTGTAGGTAAAAACTAGAAATTTTGCTCTGATTTAATCACGAGCTTGAACTTTTATTTCAACAACATGAATAAAAATTAAAATTTGAATTCTTACGAAAGAGAAGGTGATGCTATCTTTGCATGATTTACAGCCTACTTCAGAAATTTTGATTTCCAAATTTTTGAATTTTAATTTGCTTAATTATCTTTAAAAGGCGAGCATGATTAATATTACATCATATCTTATGCTATTATATCATGTGATTATCTTTATACATAAATGATATGTAATTATCTATGATCTCAATATATTAGTCCATAATGTTATGCTCCCTAGCATTTACATAAATGATATTGCTTCTTTCCAAAAGGAAGAATTATATTACTTGATTATTCTGCTATAACATTGATTTATTTTTGAAGGGGCAGAATTATTTTATTAATCCTCTTATATGTTGATCCCTTATAATGCTCATGAGAATATCAAATCAATGCATGCATGTTTGGATATATTAATTGATCAAAATGTTAGTGTTTAATCCCTTATATTTTTTATAAGTGTCATAGATTGAGGGGGAGCATCTTTATATACCATTGATTTGTTAATGGGAAGCTATATGTGTTTGCCATAATTTTTTTATATACTTCGATTTTTCCTTCTCCTTCTTGTGCTACCTTTTGATGAAATACAAAAAGGGGGAGAATTATTTGTTAAGTTTTCATATTTCATCATTCAAAATTGTATTGATACGTTATTTTATTGAGTTTTGTCTTTCGTCAAAAAGGGGGAGCTTGTTAGCTTTGTTAAAACTCACAATGTGTATATTAATATGTTTTGATGAAAGACAAAAAGAGATTAATCAATATCAATTGGTATATTTGTCATATTATATTTGGACCTACCTTAGTGTTTCTATTCTTTAAATGTATTATCATTACAAGTAGATATTAGCATACAAGTGTTGCTTAATTGGTTGCATATAAGGTGTCACAATATCTTTCAGATTGTTTAATATTCAAATTTGAATATGTGGTCTTTGTGATATTATATTTTGTGATTCAAATTTGATTATGTGATCTTAAGATATTGATGCTTGATTTGGTAAGATTATTTGAAATCATAATTTGAAGAATTTTGCTTTGTCTATATCAGCTATTAATCAGCAAAGATCTTCAGCATTATATTGACCATGTAGCCATTGGAAATCAGAGTGGTAGCCATTGAAGTAAACTACAGAAAATCAAGGGCTTGATTTCTGCACTTCAAGGCCTTGAACTGATATTGAAGATCATCATTCTCTTTTGATGCAATAGTCACTTTCCTTAATGACCTTCCAACCTCTCCAATATCGTTGCCTATAAATAGGGAAGCAATGCAACTGAAGATAATACAAGAGAGAGCACAAGTAAATAACAAGAACTAAGAGCCACACTTGTAAATATCATTCTCTTGTTTACTTAATTTATTGAGTTGTATTACTCTAGTTTTAATTGGGTGGAATTATAGAGTTGAAGGGTCAAGTCTACAAGGACTTGTTGAAGAGTTAACTTGTAGATTGGAATTTAGAGTAGATGTACTCTAGAGTTGTATAATCCATCCTAATAAAATTGGGTTAATCCTAAAGTTAGGGAACTCTAGGAGGGGATTAAGCCTAGTTGAGGCTAAACTCGTTAAAAAATACACGTGTCTTGTCAACATTTACTTTTTTGCATTTGATTATTTTGAGATTTTGATCATCACCCTATTCACCTCCTCTAGGATGATTTAACTAGGCAAAATGGGACATATATATATATATATGAAAGTTGTTTATTATAGTGGACAAATAAATACGACTTCTTGGTGGTGTGACCAGAAGGGTGTTTGTCAAAGAAACAATTGCATCAATGATGAGAGAGCGGACCTGTCATAAAAGAGTAATAAAGGGGACAAGGATGGTAGCTCGCGAAAGTTTAATGACAATCGCAATGAGCAAGTATACCTCTTCCCAAAAAAGCTCACAATTACGACAAGCCTATTATCTCGTCTCAAAAAAGGACAAAATTATGAAGCGGTGTATCCTATCCAAAAAGGCTAAATTACAACGAGAAATCTTACCTAAGTTATGGATACAACCCAATCATAGGTGGGATTGTGATTAGTTTTCGTAGCAAATACCGACTACAACGAGTTTCACTAGCTTTTGTGATGAGTTTTCGTGTCCTTATTGGTATATTTGTTTGCAGTGAGTTGCTTGCTATCCATAACCGAGTCATACGAAATTGCGTAGTGCTTATTTGCTTGCCTAAATAAAGCTTGAGCTGGTTGTTCAATTATGTTAGAAGAGGAGTTGAATAAATGTTATTGGTTCTTCCCTACCTAAATTATCAATAATCTTGAAAATAAAATCGCTTGCTTGATTGATGAAATGAAGCTTCCATGCTCTTCATTGTTGACTTCATGGAATTCGATAACGTAGGGATATGAATGATTCAAAAGACCTGTCATGTTTACAAGGGTACATGACTTTTTGCCAAATACATAGGTGGGATTGTTAATTGGAACTTGAAGCTAAACGCTGAATTTTAGATAGTTTAATCTAACTTGAAAGAAAGCTTGCTTAATAGGTTGAATCAATTAACATTTGTTACAAGGAACCTTGTGTTTGGGGTGATTGTGGGAGTTATGAATGTAGTATTTGTTCCACATTGATAAAATTAAAGGGTTTGAGTATGCATAAAGGTTTGTGAGCTACTTCTTCCATTGTCAATTGGTTT
>NCQT01000299.1:1787-12174 GCA_002740465.1 Stenocereus thurberi | reverse complement strand
AGAGAAAATAACAAAGGGTGGAGGGTATTTTCTCTCAAGGAATTACTTGGTGCTACCAACAATTTTAATTATGATAATAAACTTGGAGAGGGTAGTTTTGGAAGTGTCTATTGGGGCCAGCTTTGGGATGGTTCAGAGGTAAGCAGACCATTTCTATTTTCTGTTTCTCAATTTAGATGTGCATTTCATGAATTGAGATGTAAGACACTAATTGTTCTGCTATCCCCCACCTCCCATTGTAGCACAGTCTAGGAAGATTCAAATATAGGTAGTCTTACCCCTACAAGTATAGAATCGATCCATATTAGTCTATGAGGAAATAATAATTTCTTTGCCCTCCAAAAGGGATAAAGGAATACCCGACTTTTCATGAATATTGGACACCAGGAGCTAGATTTTAGTGATGGAGATTTGTAGGACATACTGAATAAGATCGTAAAAACATGAGCTTACAGTATAGCAGGTTTTGATTATCTTTTTATAACTACGAATAAGACAATCTCTATTTTCTTTATGAGCTTTTAGTCCTTTCGGGTCTTCTTAGGTTCATTTTCTCTTAGGATATTATTGTTTGGGCGCAACCGGACAACTACAGTCCACTTCGTGCGTGCAGGAAGAGGGTTTTATTCCGTGTTGTCTTATGATCTTACTCCATTGAGACCCACCACCATAATGTTTCCTCTAGGCAATGATCAAGAATGGACATTAAAATCAAACCAATATCGTTTTCATAGAAGTTGATGCTGTGACAAACCAGGAAACCAAGTTAGGCTAGTTGAACGATGACTGAGCCTTTAAGTTGAGGCAGGACGGAGGTGAACTCTTTGAATTCCTAGCCCTTTGAAAATCAAATGGGGAACAAATTGAAACCCCCTCTCGGCTCCCACAACTCAATCCGAGCAATGTTAACATGCAGGAAGGTTGAGACCTCTTGGACTTTTGAAAAGAGGTGGATCTTGACAGGACTCCAGGAAATTCCTGAGGGAGCTTCTTTCTGCAGTGTCCATTTCTCCAGAAAAATGTTTGTCTGGGTTATCTTTGAGCCCTGCATATTCATTTTCATTATTGTATCTCCTTCCATCTTTAAGGACTCTGCATGAAGACCTCCGATCATCGAAGTATTTCTTCTGTCAGTTATTTTGTTACTGATGGTTGAGACCGATGTTATTTGCAGATTGCAGTAAAAAGGTTGAGGGCCCTGAGTGATAAAACAGAGATGTTTGTTGTTGAGATCGAGATATTAGCCAGAGTTCGCCATAAAAATTTGCTGAACCTACGAGGTTACTGTGCTGAAGGCCAGGAACATCTTATTGTGTATGACTTCATGCCGAATTTGAGCCTACACTCTCATTTGCATCGACAGTATTCCACAGAATGTGATCTTGACTGGAAGCGACGGATGAGCATTGCTGTTGCGTCTGCAGAGGGAATTGCGTACGTTTTACTAGTTCTTGACTCAAATGATGCCTATTTTTCTTCTTCTAGCCATTTTTGTCTTTTTAGCTGAACTGCATTGTTTGTAGGATTTGCAAACAGGTTATTTAGGTCAGGCTCACATTTAGGCCTCCTACTGATTAATCTAGTGATCTCATCAGTAGAATGTGATCAATGTAGCGTCATGCAGATTTCGAATCAGTCCCATTTGGGTCAGGGCAATTCAGGTCCTAACTACATTTGGTACGGATTAACTTTTCGAGGTATACATAGTTACATACTCATTAGCTAGTTGGTTTTGAAACGCAGATATCTTCACCACCATGTGGCCCCTCATATGATCCATGGGGACATAAAAGCCAGAAATATACTACTAGATTCCGATTTCCAACCTAGAGTTGCAGATTTGGGGTTGACGAAAATCATCTCTAATGATACAGCAGATTCAACAAAGGAGAAAGGCACTCTTGGATACCTTGCCCCTGAATATATGATGCTGGGGAGGGCGTCCAAGAGCAGTGACGTGTACAGCTTTGGCATTGTGTTGCTAGAACTTGTCAGCGGCAGAATAGCTCAGTTAAGCGACGGAATGAACCACTCAATCATTGATTGGGCTCTTCCATTGGCTCGCGAAGGGAACTTCAGAGAAATAGCAGACCCGAAACTTGGTGGAGATTTTAATGCGGAAGAGCTGAGACGAGTAGTCTTGGTGGCTTTCATGTCTATCCAAAAACAGCCAGAGAAGCGGCCCTCAATGCTTGAAGTGGTGGAATTGCTAAAAGGAGAAGCCGGAGATAAACTAGCCAAGCTTGAGGGAGGCCTGTTTAGGAATTGGCAATCTGCTGCTGATGACGAGGATGAGAACTCTGAAGACAGAGAGATTTGAAACTGTCACAACCTGACATTGTGCTTATTTTCAGAGTGAAAATGAACTTGACCGTTGACAGCAAGCTAACTAACGACTGAAAAGAAAGAGCCAACTTGCAAATGGAAGGCTGTCGTAGAAGACAGAGGGGAAAACCAATCTCATGTGTATTGTGGCCTGTAGTTGTGCTTGTGTCTTGATCTAATTTCCTTCTAGCCATTTCATGTTCCACGACCTAGTTAGGGCTTTCCTGTTAGGCCTCAGGCGCTTTTTGCCTTGGGTTTGTAGGATTTTCTCTTGCTTCTGATTCTTCTATGTGTGTATGTGAGAGTGTATAGACGACTAGACATGCCTAACGCTTATCAAGAATCGTATATTAGTTCTTAATCTATAAAGCATGAGTCCCACACATTTGAGTGCACTTGAACTGCCCAAAATGCACATATGACATTGAAATTCACGTAGAATATCCGCATTCTACGGAATTGAACGAACTATCAGAATCAACAAAAAGTAGTCCCACAACACTTTCCCCAAAAGCAAAATTATGTACAACTCCATTAAACTAAGCTGGTGGCCATCTGAAGGACACACCCATGATTATAGCATCATAAAAACTGCTCAAAGTACAAGGGCGATTCACACAACAATGTCACAGGTGCTACAAGCGTTACAACAAACAAAAATATTCTGAACCACCCCCCACCCCAGGCTTGAAGCATCAAAGGCTGGATTATGTGAAGGTATCCTCTCTATCTCCTTCAACAGTATCGCCTTCTTCCATGTTGCTGAATTCCAGGTAATGAGTAGGACGGTGATCCTCGTGGTAGTACTCCCTTGGTGTTCCAAGCTTCACACCATATTTCATGCTCACAGTGTGCTTCACTCCCATGAAGTTGTAATTCCACGGTCCATTATCAGGAACCTGGAAAAACAAAAAGGAAGAAACAATCAAAGCAAGCACCGACATGGTTGCACTTAAGGGGCAAATGATAACATCAATGTAAACAGCAATAACATATAAGTTTGGTTTAATAGTAGCAGTCTTACCATGTAGAACCCAAGGAACCGGTCACTGAGGAGCATCTGGACTTTCTCGTAGTGGGTTGGAAGGTAACCGTGCGGATTGCTTCCAGTATCCTTGTTAGCACGTCCCCACTCGTACCCTGATGGGGTGAGCTTATATGCAGTCAATGAACACGACCCAGGAGTAAAACTGCAAGTAAGAATGATGCATTTCTCGCCGTCCCAGTGTTTGTTGCCCTCCAAGACGCGAGCATGGCTCGTCACATCCTAGTTTTGGAAACAATTTCAGCCACAATAAACAGCGCACTAATTATAAAGGAAAATGCTGGCTCAACAAAGAGATGCCAATTGAAACGAAGTAATTTATGTAATACCTGTGGTGATAACTGAGGAAGCTCATTGGGCTGAGTATGCATCCATCCCAGTGGCTCTAAATCAGTTAGAAATTCATGCTCAGGCAGCTGTGAAGGAAGATGGACCTGCTGATGAGTTCCCCACTGAGGTGGCATAACGATGCAGCGGATCTCTTTAACCTGGGGATTGTCTGGTGGGCTTATGCCATACATGTATCCAGCAATTTGTGTCCTCAGATCAGCTACACAGATGAACTTCTTCAGAATGTTCTTTGGCATGATGTAAGTGTATCCCGTTTCCTGTTACAACAGGAGATTCAACTTGGTCAATGTCAAGCATTAACAAAATTCGCCCTCTGACAGAGTAGCATATCAGAGGGGCGAGGGAGCGGGCAGGAACTAATTGTTGGGCAGGAGGAGGAACAGAATTCCAACCTTAATGTCCTCCGAATTAACGTAAATGTGATTCACACGGAGGTAGAGATTGGTGGCTGAGATTGCTCTGACACGCCAATCAGTCTTAGAACCAAATGCAGCCTGCTCATAGGGACTTGTCGTAGTGACAATTAGCTCATCACCATGCACATTTGTTGTTTTCGTGGTGACCGCTGTTAATTGGTTTGTTGCCTTTGCCTGCCAAAAAAAATGTCAAAGCAGCAGCTTAGCCACATCGAGTTCACAAAACCAGATCTGAACACAGGAATAGAACTGGGAACCAGAGTAGAAGGGAAAGAGCAACAGACCTGCTTCTCAATCTCAGCAATCTGCTGTCTCTGCTGAGAGGGAGGAGTGATTTCTGCTCCAAGAATGATATCGCGAATCTCAGACTGAGTTAATGCAGACGTATTCACATTGTTCTTCTTGGCATAGTCAGAAAGTATGAGGTCTCTCAAAGCAACCTCAACCTTCATCCACTGATCATCACTTAGAGAAGGCCAAATGTGATGAGGCTCTGTGACGACAGTCCTGTCAGGCTTCAGCAACATCTTCGCCTTCTCATTGTTGACATGAAGTGCACGTAGGATAAGGATCAGACGGGAGAATGCTGTGTAAGACGATATACTCTTCAACCAATCATCGTAGATGTTGAACAAAACCATCTGTGGCTCTGTGGCCTTCAAAATCAGGTCACCAAATTTCTCAATCTTTAAGCAGGCCTGGAAAGGAAGCTGCAACTCACTCCCTTTAATGACTATGTTTGGGAAGTCGAGTAAATGGACTTCCAAGGGATCCAACATTCCTTTACGCGTCACAATGATCTGCTTTGGTTGTTCCTCAACAGGCAAAGACCGAACAAGGGCTGCTACTTCCTCAGCTGTTTTCCACTTGGCCAACTGACCTAGACGCTTCTGTCCAGCCCAAACACTTGTGTGGATGACCTGTCAAAGATCAAAGAACACAAGATCAACATCTTGAAGGCATCACAGCAGAAACAAATGAGTAGCCAAATTTACCACATGCAACTCATAGCGTTAAAGAATTAAGGCATACCTTTAAAAACAGTTGGCCAGTCCGAGGGTTGAATATGAAAATGGCACCATTGATGGGCTTCGTGGTAAGATTTCCTTCAAATGTCTTGTGGATGGTGACACGATAGACATTAGTATCATCAACAAACCATATTATCTGATTACTAAAGATCTCTCCATAGTTCTGAGATGACAGATATGGTTCGGTTGGCTCAGAAGAGTACAACTGCAGACCTTTTCTTATGCGCTCCCTCAGAACATACAATGCAGGATTGGACTGCAGAATTAAAACAAAGAAGTCATTTAAGTTGTACCAAAGAATTCACAGCCTCTAAGCAAATAGAACAGAAAATCGAAACCAACAACACATAAAAGACAATGTACCTTCATGATCTTATTCATAGCTTGTGCAAGCAGGGGTTTTGACCCAGGGAACCAATTGCCAAACGCAGAATGCAGGTTGTATGCCAGATCAATCCCGATCATAACTCCCGTTGGTGATGGATAGATGGACATGTTATCTGTTGTGTAATCCAAGAACTTTGCTCTTGTGTAACGCTCTATATCATGAGAATCATAATCTCCCCAACGGAGCTGCACATCTATCCAGTACTTGTTGCTTGCCTTCTGATCAAACACATCTTTTGTTTCTGCCACCAGACTGGGTTTTGACATCGGCCATCTATGGGCAGCAAACAGAAGTATGTCTGCACAAGAACTATTCATTTTGTAACTCTTCCTAGGATGGATTGTTTCTTTCTGGACAGTCTCAATCTCCAAGGCATCCAATTCCTGGTCCAGAACTTGGCAAAGATCCATAACAACACTTTCATGTATCTTCTGCCATAAGTGAGCACGGAATATCTGAATTAACGAGATCTTCAGGGTTGGAATCTTTCCATGCATAAATATTCCAGTCAGATCAAGCTGCACCTGAAAACCCACATAAACATTGGCACGATTTATTGTAGGAGACCACCACAGTGTGAATCTACGGTTGGGTATCTGGTTCAAACCAGATCGTTGAGCATTTGTCAGTTTCTTATACTTCATCGACTCCTCAAAACCAGATGCCTTCTCCCAGAAGAGACCCTCCCATGTAGGGAAGTAAGTTCCCTTGAACAAAGTATGCTCCAGTATTCCTTCTACACCTCCCAGTGCCTGAATGACATCTGTTCTGTAATTGTTCAAGTTCCAAAGTTTACCATCATGGCGCTGATGGGTCCACCAAAATGGATTCTGCTTCAAGACTTGATATTGCTTGAAATCAGTGCGAACTCTCCATCCCTTATCGTATGCCAGAGTATGACGATCTTTTTGAAACAGAGTATTGATTCGAGGAATACCTCGATCCCAAGAATCCTCCAGATCTTCAAGGGTTAGACGCCTGTTCTGTGACTGGGCTTCTTGCCTCTTAAGTGCATACTCAGCCCAAACACGTTGCGAATCGATGAATTCGCTCTCCCACGGCTGTATGTAACGATAAAGATTCGGTATCAGCTGGTCCTCTTCATGGCTCATCCCACTCCTGAAGTGGGTCACACCAACATCAGTCTGCTTGCTGTACCGGAGGTCACTCTGGGGAATCAGAATGTGACCCATTGACAGCATTCCAAGTCCTCCAATTTCCTTAGGTGTGTAGAAAATTACCGGAGGAAACCTGCTAGGCATCTTTGAGTTCAAACCAATCTTTATACGAGTCTGAATTTTGTTTTCACACTTCACCAGTAAGTCCAACAGCTCTTGAGTATGAACAGTTGCCTCACGAAAGTAGGTCATGAGACCAATGAGCGCAGTGTTCCATTTGTTAACTATTTTAGTGAATGTTGTAGACCCTGAAGACATAAGAATCTGCCTCACCCGATTTTCAAAAACTTTCATATGTTCTTCATCAACCCTCAAGAAAGCGACAGCAGTTCGTTCCTTGGTCTGCTCATTCTGCAAATTCCAAACCCCATCTTTTGTGTTGCTAAATGCCTCTTGTGTCATTCTTATCTTAGGCAATATCCGTACCTCAAAACCACACATGCTGAAAAGAAGGTTTGGATTGTCCTTGCTATAGACAGACACAAAACTGTTCTCCCATTCCAAAGTAGTGATGCTTCGTGGAAGGCGATTCTTCATGTCCCAGAATACACTTCTACCCAGGTTAACATCATGTTTCATCAGTCGCATTCTAGCATCCCTTGGCCAACACTTCTTGTTGTTGTATCCAACCATATTCTCGTTATTCGGATCAGGATGTTCAGTAAGGTACCGCTGGATAAGGTCACGTGCTTCTTCATGGGTGAAGCGGAACAATATATGCACCTTGTCAATATAACGAGAATACAACCGAATAGGATGTCTAGTTTCCACCTTGGCATCCCAATATGTCATAAATTCATTAGGCATTTGCGGGGGACCAGCAATTTCACTAGCTCGGGTCAATCCTAGCAGCAGAAGATCAAGCACAAGACCATAGTACTGCACAACAAAGGAGGCAAATTGAAGACCACGTATCAGCCCATAAGAGTTGGTATGACTCATATCCTTGTAAGACAGCACAACATTGTTTTTGGCAGTAATATAGTCAGCAATGTTATGATCAAGAATCAAACGCAACAGTCTGTTAAGCATAGTCAAATCAATCTTCTCAAAGAACTTCTCAAATTTGGTCTGAAGCATCACTACACACTGCCCCTCACTTGTATCCCATATACCTTGCAGGTTATTGATCCCTTGGCACCATTTGTATACCAGAAGTGGAGGTGGCTCAGTATCAGCAGGCTTAACCCAATTAGGAAACAGATGCCTCTTGTCACCTTCATACCATAGATATTGATCCAAATAAGCATCCGTAATCTTCTCGAGTGGTTCGATCTCATAGACAGGAATAAGGTAGCTGTAGAGGTCCATGAACTCAATCCCAACTTCTTTAAATGCACGCTGAGTGAGCAAGTGACGCTTGATTCTAGATAAAGCCTCGTGTGGGTTATCGTAAGCCTGCTCGATAAGACCCAGCTCTTCTCTTTGTTGTTGGTTTAGTCGCACAGCCACACTATACGACTCCTTCAGCCTCTCTAAAGCAAGAATAAGCAGCTTGGTATCATGTTTGTAGGACAGCGGAGGGAATGGTATAGGAGAAAACTTCCTAGACTCCAGCCAATGCACAGTTGTGGTATAAATAGCCACTGCTTCTTCTGGTGTGACATATGGCCCATCCTTCAGATAATTATGTTGGCGTTCTTGCTCTGCTTTTAGCCACAAGCGTGTCAACCTCCCTAAATTTTTACGGCAAACTGTCTTATCTACAGTGGCACCCCTTCTGATACGTTCACGGTTATAATGAGCAACATTTGTCCACCAATCTGCTTTTGCCTTGACATACCGAAGGATCATATTTTCAATGGGCACTGGCAGACCGGGAACCTTCCAAGGGATGTTTGCTTTCCAGCAGCGCCAAGCCTCACTAAGATGTTGCAGAATAGTCCTCGCCTTGTTTTGCTTAATACCCTCTGGCATGGCATCAAGAACATCATGCATAACCGCAGCTCGAAGCTCCAAGTCAAAATGGCTCTCAACACGCTGTTTAGTAACTGTTTTGGCCACGCCTTTGGAATGACGACCCTCAAACTGTCTGGCAAGTAGATTCCCCAACCATCGTTCCAAAAGTGGCACTATACCACGAAGGAAGAAAAGCCACACCCTCCACATTGGCGCCCAGAAGCCACAACCAGGTCCCTTCCCCACAGGCCCAGTATTGAAACGGTAATAAATCAAGTGCTTCAGATCCTTACACATTCTGATCTGTCTCATGAGCCTATATTTGTACCGATACATTCCTGTCAACTGCCCAACATGTGAAAATATATACTGCAAGCCATCAGCCAATTGGAAAGCATCCACATTACCCAACCGGAACTGAACATTGGCGTCCACAACAAGCTTTGTCAAACGAAGAATCTCACGGCAAAGATGAAACGCATTTCCAAACCGAGACTTTTTACGCTCCTTCGTTGTAAGTGTCTTGACTGGCTTCAGATTAAAATTATAATCAAGGTGCAAATAGTTCAGATTTTTCCTGTGAATCAGCAAATTAAGCATGTTGTATCCTTGCCTGCAAACCTGGAGGCCAGCTTCCACCCAATCTAGTTCAGTACTCTGGAAAAACTTGGTAGCTGCAAGAGATCTGAAAAGATGCTTCTTCTTCTGCGCTTTAGGAGGTCTGTGATGCAACTCATTCAGCACAAAACATTTTAATAATTTCTGATAGCTGACTCGAACTTTGACAGGATATGATGGGGGGCTGCAAAACAAAATCACAATTGGGATAACCATACATGTTGAGGAAGGTTGCTTCAGTGCTAAGAATAAATGACAGAATAAATGACAGAAAAAAGCTAAGTAAAGGGAAAATTATTTACTCACCAATGCTCCTTATACCACTCTGAAACCAGGGGAATATCTTCCGCACGTCGCGTTCGACCAGACCTCATATTAAATGGCCGTGGGGCATACAACAATGAAATTCCAGCAGCAGTGGTGTCAGTGTACAGCTGCGTGTCACTGAGAAGGGGTTCTACCCCTTCTGGAAGCTCAAAATCATCATCCTCATCCTCTTCATAGACTTTCTTCTCACGACGATCTTTCTGACTCGACGTTATAGGGTGAATTAGGGGATCATAATAGAATGCTGGAAGATCAGGATCTTCAGTCTTTATATACATGACCATCGGAGTGTGGTATACACCAAGCCTTACTTTCCTAGGTCTATTGTTGTAAAGATGAGGGAATGCAATCCTATACTCTGTTCGAAGTGGGGACCGGATAATAAGTTTGTTGATGTCATTAAACTCATTCCAGTCCTCGTCTCCTTTCTCCATGTCACGATACAAAGGCTCAAACTTAGGACCTCCTGCAAAATGTTAAGAAAATTGCATTAGAGGTGACAGGACTGGAAATCACCAAGATTCACTCACCACCATTTGTGAAATTCCGTAACACCATGTAGCACATCCTTAAGCGAAACAAGTACACAGCATTATTGCTTGGATGATTTCAATAGCTAAATATCAAAATAAACAATCTATCCTATGAGAGAATATAAAATGTTCTCTGAGCACAGAAAATTAGTTTCAACAATCAATGTCAAAATTCAATAACTGTCAGGTGAAAGATAAAAATGTAGGTGACCAAAGCACAGTCTGAGCGCACTATACCACGGACAACAAAAATGTAAGTTCAATGTCAACACTATG
>NCQT01000119.1:12322-22397 GCA_002740465.1 Stenocereus thurberi | reverse complement strand
CATTTCCAGTGAATATAAGGTCATCAACATATAGACAAACAATGAGCATTCTTCCCTTATCCCCTAGTTTGACAAAAAGTGTATGCTCATATGGGCATTTTTGAAGTCCAGCTTGCATAAAATAGGTCTCAATGTGACTAAACCAAGCCCCACGGGCTTGTTTTAAGCCATAAAGTGCTTTCTTTAAGCGATAGACTTTATGCTCATTTCCAACCTTAATATAACCAGGGGTTTGATCAACATATACCCGTTCCTCGAGGTTTCCATGCAAGAAGGCTGATTTTACATCTAACTGGAAAATCGACCAAGAATTTTGCACTGCCATAGCAATCACCAATCTGATTGTGTTGTGTCTTGCAACTGGAGCAAAAACTTCAAGATAATCAAACCCATACCCCTGCTTGTATCCATTTGCCACCAATTTTGCCTTATACTTGTCAATTTTGCCATTATTTTTCAGCTTCATCTTGTAAACCCATTTGATACTAATGGTTTTGTCACCTTTTGGAAGATCTGCTAACTCCCAAGTATCATTTCTGTCAATAGGTTCCATCTCTACATCCATTGCTTTCTGGCACCCTCTTTGACAGCAACTTCAAAAGTTATGGGATCACAGTCTGCAAATAGAGAAAAGTGAGTAACTACATCATCATGCTGGCTAACTCCTATTATCTCATAATCTTTCATCCATGGAGGTCTTCTTCGAGTACGACGAAGAGACTGAGTTGTTATGTCAGTGGTTTCCTCAATTGATTCTTCCAGTGTTTCAAATTCTGAAAGTTCAGTTGCTGGAAGTTCAGCACCTGAAGCTGATGACTTTTCAGGAGCTGAAACTATGACATCCACATCACTGTCATATAGACCTTGACTTGGCTGTGACCTATTCTATTCCCATGTATTTTCTTCATCAAAAATGACATCTCTGCTAGTCGCAATCTTATTAGTTAATGGATTGAAAACTCTATATGTTTTAGATGTTTCACTTACACCCAAAAACACACATTTTTCCCCTTTATCATCAAGCTTCTTACTTTTTTGGTTTGGAATATGTGCATAAGCAACACAGCAAAAGATTTTAAAATGCTCAACACTTGGCTTTCGTCCACTTCAGGCTTCCTCTGACGTCATATTCAGAACTGCAAAAGTAGGACTTCTGTTTAAAATGTGAATGCTCCAGTTCACAGTTTCTGGCCAGAAAGTCTTCGGAATTACCCCTCTTGCAAGCAGGCTTCTACCCACATTCAGAATGGTTCTGTTCTTCCTCTCTGAAACACCATTTTGTTATGATGTGAATGCTGTTGTGAATTCTCTTCGAATGCCATGGTCTGTAAAAGGCTTCAAATTCTTTGGAGCAATATTCACCACCTCGATCAGTTCGAAGAGTCTTGATGGTCGGACCTGTCTCATTCTCCACACGAGCCTTAAAGCTTTTAAATACAAAAAAAGCTTCCAATTTTTCCTACAGAAAATGCACCCAAGTTTTCCTGGAAAAATCATCAATGAAGGTAATGAAGTATCCTTTACCTCCATTTGAAGACGGTTTCATCAAACTACACATGTCAGAATGCACAAGCTCAAGAACATTAGTTCCTCTCTAGGATTTTCCTTTCGGAAATTGAGGACGAGTTTGTTTACTTACAATGCATTCTTCACATACTTTCAATGGAACGAAAATGTCATGAAGACCTGTCACCATGCTCTTCTGTTTGAAAGTCTTCACGCCATTAAAACTCAAGTGACCATAGCGAAAATGTCACAACTATGAAGGATCCTTTACTTCAGCCATCAAACATGTTTGAATGCAGTCAATCTTAAGTGGATATAATCTATTTGAGATCCTTCTAATAGCAGCAATAGTAGCCCTCTTACAGGGATCATAAATTTCACAAATGCCATTCTTAAGTGTGACAACATACCCCTTTTCTTCTAACTGACCAGCACTTAATGTATTACTCTTCAAGGTAGGAACATACAAAACGTTAGAAATGGTTTCTACAGAACCATTCTTGGTTCTAATTTTGACATCACCCTTCTCCAAGATCTTCACAACAGATTCATCACCAAATCTAACAGGTGAACTGATGTTTTCATTTAAATAAGAAAAGGCGAGTTTGTTACCATTTATGTGATTACTGTAGCCGGTATCCACATAATAGGCTCCCATTTCTGGTTCATCATGAACTTGGTCGTTGTCATTAACAGAGTTTTTGTTTCTTCATTCTTCTCAACAAACTTCGCACTTTCTTGTTTCTGTTTGTCAGTAGGAAGCTTACTGTAACATTCAGCTACATAATGGTCAAATTTGTGACAATGAAAGCACTCCATCTTTGATTTGTCATGGTTTCGACCTCTGTTTTTGCCTTGAAATTGATCATTACAGCCTTTGAAATTCCTGCTGGAATCTCTACCTCCATGATCTCCTCTTCCCTGGCCTCGACCATGGCCTCTACCGTGTCCTCTGTACCCATTAGAGTGGCTATTAACAAAAGCTTTTAGTGCTTGCTCCTCTACTGTAGAGCGTCTATTTATCTGCTGTTCATGAACTAACAGAGAGCTTTGTAGTTCATCAAGTGACAGGGAACCCAAGTCCTTTGATTCTTCAATTGCCCATACTACAAAATCAAATTTTGGAACCAACGAGCATAGTATCTTCTCCACAATGATGGCATCTTCCATCTTCTCCCCATATACTTGCATCTTGTTGCTTATCTCCATGACCTTACCACAATAACTTGTGATAGATTCTCCATCTTTCATCTGGAGAGTTTCAAATTCCCTCCTCAAGACTTGAAGCTGTGCTCGCTTTAGTCTGTTGGATCCTTGATATTTCTTCTTCATCGAGTCCCAAATGCCTTTGGAGGTATCCTTCTGGAATCGTCTCCAAAATGAGACGTTCAATTGCTTGGAGCAAATAATTCTTCACCTTCATGTCTTTCAAACGTTTTGCTTCAAAGTCTTTTGTTGAGCTTCCGACAACAGTTTTCCTATTTCTGGCTCTTCAATTCCAGTTTCTGTCAAAGTCCAATAGTCTTTGGACAGTAGAAAGTTCTCAATTAACATGCTCCAATGATCATAGTAACCATCGAAACATGGAACAACAGGTTGAAGAAAATTGTTATCTTAGGCCATGAAGAAGGTGGGGAGGAAACAAAGTTGCTGCCTTCTTTTATTTTTGTGGATGGGAAGACGCTCTAATCTAGCTCTGATACCACTGATAGAAAGATAATAATGTAAAGTAGAGGAGATATAGACGGCAAGAACAATATTCCATTCAGATTATGTAGCCCTTTTATAGGTAGACTCAGAATAGAAACAATAGAAAACAGAACTCAAAAACAACACATGATGTGCATAAACGCAGTACTCCTGAAAATCAGAAAGCAATACTCTATAATCCCTAAAAACACTCAACTAACTTGATAGACTCAAACTGAACAACCGAACTCCTAAAGACTTGGTCAACGAACACAAAAACAGCTGCCAATAACATTCACATTTGAAAGCTTTTTATTATTTCTCTCCCTATGCCTTCGTCTGTTAGCTAAGATCATGGTCTAGGAACTATCATCAAGTAGCTTAGTTGGTTCCTATATTGAAGTTACAGTTGCCACTATATATAAGTTCTATGATATATTGGGATTCTTCCATCTTCATCGCTGTATCATACATATTTAGAACTTTGATTTATTGGTCTATGGATAAAGGGAGAAAAGGTTTTGTTTTTCTTTATTAGAGATGGTACGTTAGCATTTTGATATCAGAGTGGTTGATTCAATTTAGTTTTTCCCATTGAAGGTGTGTAGGTGTACATTCTCATCCCTCAAAAATTGAGGGTTCTAGTCTCTTGATGACTTTTGTGTCCTTAGTAGGGTTACTAGAAAACGTATAGTGATCTACAAGCATATAAATGTTATTTTGAGATTAATTGCTATCTGAGATTAATTTTAGAACTCTTGCACTTGTTGGGCATTATTTTTAGTGCACTTGTACTTTTCTATCGTGAACTTGTACACTTGTTTCGATGAATTTGAACATTATACAATTTGGATTTGGATTTTATCAACCGTAATCCTCTTTGACAACTTAGACTCCGTTTGATCCTTAGAAAATTTGGTGAAAAGAAAAATTGAAGGAAAAAAAATGCAAAGGAAAAATATAGGGAGAAAATGAGTTTTTTTCCCTTGTTTGGACTGAGGAAAAAATACAAGAATTTGGATGAGAAATTTGAATGTTGATGAATTACTTGAATCATGTTAATGTCATCTAAGCAATGTGAGGTTGGAGAAGGTTGAGAATTTTCTTTAAACTTTCCTCACAATTTTATGAGGAAAATTTTATCACTTGTTTCTAACAATTTTCCACCCATCTTTCCTCCATATTTTTTTTTCTTTGTGATTTTCTCTAAACCAAACACAAAAAAAAAAAAGTAACGTTTCCAAATATTTTTCTTTCCACCAAATTTTTCAAGGTCTAAATGAAGCCTTACTGTTTTTGTTTTTTTGGTCAATTGTCTGTGATTGCGTTTTTTGAGTGAAATCTTAAACTTGGATATAGTGCCCTAGTTGCTAGGGTGGACTTAGTTAGTTGAGTGGCCCTAGTGTTTTGCTTTATGTGCTACAGAATTTTATCATATCGTCTCACTTAGCACATTCTTTGAGCTACTTAAAAAAATGTTCTAATGAACTTGATCTATTTCTTGGGTGGATTTCAGTACTTAGGATGATGAATTCTTGTTATAGATATGATATACTTGATTCATATGAGTGTTTTTATATGTAAACTTGAGATTTTGCGATTATTTAAGGACAAAATTGTCATAAGAGTAGCTAAACCAATTTTTTGACGGTAGGAATTGCAAAGATTATTGGTGAATTTTTTCCAATTTATTTGTTAAATATTTGCAATTCGGGTGGAGAATTTGTGAAATGGAGCTGGTCAATTAGCATAAATTAACTAGTACGTTGATGACTGATAATGCACATCAATTGGGTTTCATGTGATTTTATTTTCTTTAGAGGATGATATCAGCATTCTATATGGAGGAGGGTACTGAGGAAGGTATCAATATTGAGTATGTAGGATTAATTGCCGAGATGGAATCACTTAGCACAGTGGCCCTAGTTACTAGATTAGATTTAGCAACTACAGCAAACTTTCGAAATTTTCATATTTGTTGCGATATGTTGATGGAAAAAATGATTTTGGTAAACAGACACTTAATTGCATAATATTTCATCAAAGAATATATTAGATTATAATATCCTTTTGCAAGTTCTCCTTCTATTAAGGTTTAAAAAAAAAAAAAAAACCTTCTATTGACTTTAGGTTTTCACTTTGAATCATGAAAAGGTATCCTGGTTCTAGTGATATGTCATTCCTATGCAAATATACCTTTAACTACCTATTGTGTTCTGATGGTCATGCAAATAATTGGCATGTATATTTTCAACTCATAAGCGTAACAAAAACTTTGCGATACAGAGCAGTGTCTTTGATATGCTTTCATGAACCATTGTGAAGGATAATAGAAACATATAAGAGCAGGGCTAGCCTAATGACTTGAAAAGTATGTGGAACCTATTTGGTGAACTTGATATGTTCTACAATATTTGTTTTAGGAGCTAAGTTTGTCCTTTTGACTACATACTAAGTGACAAGGAATTGGATGGTGGACTTGGATGCACACCTGGTGGGAAGTCTCATGTAGGACAAAGTATTTGATTTCACCTAGATGCACCTAGTGGAGAGCATATGGTTGAAGACTTCCATAGATAATATAAAGATATACGGAGAACGTAGGTCTCCTTATGTAATATCTCTTGTGTGTTTGATTAACTGATTGAGTTCATCATTGACAGTTAATGAATATGAAACTGAAAATATACATATCCATGAGTTCCACGTTAGATGAAACCCTATTTCTTAGAGACATTTCATGATAAAATCTCAATTCTAGCATATGTTTTCTCCTTGTGCTATTTGAAAGCTACCAAAGTAGTCTTAGTTTTTAAGTTCTTAAACTTGGTGCACAATTTCATGTGTGAGCAAATATTGTCCAGGATTGATCTCCCAAGTGTGAAGGCACTTTTAAATGGGGAAATTATCTTACCCAGAAGAATTCTTAGCCTATTAACCAAAATCTTGTAAATGATTTTATAAATGGTTGAGCATAGACTGATGGTTTAGTAGTAACTAGTCTATGACGGATTGGTCACCTTGGGAATGAGAGTAATGAAAGTATGATTAATTTCTTTCAGAATCTACCATTTGTAAAAAAAAATTCTACAATATAATTAAAGAGATCCTTTCTAATAATATGCAAATAGTTCTTAAAGAAACTTGCTCCAAAACCCTTAAGACCTGGAGTCTCATTAGAGTCAATGCTGAAGAGTGCAACTCTACTTCCTCCAAGTTAGGGAGCTCAGTAAATTCATTATTTTCAGAGTCCGATACGATTTCAGGGCAACCCTAGATCTGGAATTGTTCTTCCATTATTATGGGCGTACTTGAACTGCTAGGTAAAGTCTACAATGAATTTTTTTAGTGACAACTTTTTAATCATCGATCCCAACACCACAATCATCTTTAATCTTCATAACTAATTTTCTCGTTCTTTCAGAGTTCAATTTATAATGAACAAATTTGAAATTTTTATCACCGTTCACTAGCCATTCTTTTTGGGGCGTCTTTCCTGAAAACTTCTAGTTAAAGAGAAGAAGCTTCTATCTTTGCTTTATCAGGTGTTCCATCTAGGAATTAAATCTATGACTATCAAGATTTAATAACAGCCTATCTTCCACATAGTTTATTTTTTGAGCATTTTTAGCCAATTTGTCATATGCGTTACCAATATGCCTCTTCAACCATTCGCTAACCTCATATTTGACGTTCTTAAGTTTTCTCATTATTTTGTACATGTCGGTTCCTCTTTGATCACATTTCTAAATCTTTGAAATTATAGCATTAACATTTCGATACTTGCACTAGAAATTCAAAAATCAAAATGGGAATGCTTTAGATCTTGTCTACTGAAGTTGGGTCAATACTGGTAGGATAGTGATCAGAGCATGTAAAAGTACCATGTAGCTCAAACACATTAGGATAAATATTAGCCCTATCATTTCTTACTATAGTCTTGTCTAGCGTTTCATAAATAAGATGAGTATGAACTAAAAAAATTACCTGAGACTTGAAGGGCTTCTGCATTTATGTTGGCAAGAAATCTATTTAGATGTTGGAACCTACTGCTATTTAGGGCTAGGCCACCCAATTTCTCATTTGGACAAGTTATTTCATTAAAATCACTAATATACAACATGGATCATCCATAACATTATGCAATTAGATAAATGTTCCCTAGAATTCGTTCTTCTCTCTGCATTGCACTAGTGCATAGATCCCTAAAATAATAGAATTCCTTACATTTCCGGTATCGTAGACCAAAATATGAATAGCTCTATGTTCTTTAAGAAATACTAATGCCTAGATGTTACCATTATTCTATATAATAATAATACTCCCCCTAAATGGTTAATTAGGAAACGAAGCCATAGTGATCAAACTCTAATCGGTGAAGGATTTTTCAGATATTGTTGTCATTAACTACTGTCTCCAAAACGAATATCAAATCAGGTCCATGCACTCTAGCTAGGAACTTGATTTCACTAAATGCTTGTGGTTTCTTGATACCTTGAGTGTTCCACAGATATTCTTCATTACAAAAAATTGAAGGAACAGATGCCCCTCTTACAAGGGAAAAAGGATTTCTATAATTGCTTCCAACATCACCCCGTTTGATATAAACTTAACCAAAATCAAAATACCATAGACTAACCAAGGAAATTTCCATTAAGCCAAGCCTTAAAGAACCACGCACTGAGCTTGAGGGTAATATGAAAGATAGTCTTCAAAGTGACGATTGAATGTATTCAACCTTACCTTCTCTCTCCATTTTGCAAATTAAAGTGCGCATCGATAAATAATTCAAGAAACAAAACAAAGGCCCAAAGAAATCTTTACTAGCCTTAGATTGATAGAAAAATTGGATTGAATGTGACATAGGATAAACCAAGTAAATCGTGAAAAGCAACACTTTCTTTAAGACTTATTTGTTGCACCATAAATAATCTTAAGGATAATCTACTTGGTAAAACAAGTGTGTGTTTTAAGGTTCTCTCAAAGATTCTCTCAAAGGTTAATTGATGAGGGTGCTGCAGTCACTCACGTTGATTTTTTTTATGCCTGTGATTGTCATTTCACTCCTCATATAGAGGAGTGATCATGCATGAAGAGGTACCAAAAATAGATAGGGTAGGGCGGTTAAATCTTGAAAAGGTACTATACTTATCCACCTTTTCACCAAAAGGATTGGATAAGGCAGGTAAACTTGAAAGGGCACCATGCTTATCTACTTTTTCAGATAAGCACTATAAAACCCTGCCACTTTTATTTTATTCTTGGAAAATTCCAACAATCCCCCGCCTTTTTCAAGATATAGAACAAACCTCCGCAATTCCAACAAATACACAATCACAACCAAGAACACAAGGAGATTTATACATAAGAGAAGTATCTCGCAATTTGAACTTCCATTTAGTGAAATATAATTTCAATTAATCTGAATGTAAATAGCAGAAAAGTCTTTGAACTATACATCCTCTTTGATTAATTGGACAAATATCATTACACACTTAAAATTTAATACTATTATCCGACCATATGTCCATATCCATCATGAGTGCGTCAAGCCAAGCCCTATTGCTCTTTGAAGCGGTCACACTTCACACTCACTTAGGCAGACCTTAGAAATATACTCATGTAACACAAGCTATTCAATCAAGATCTATTAAGAGTATAAAACTCAGCATCTTATAACATTACAGTACTCAAGTACTCTTAGCTTGGGATGAAATATATTAGTGCTTCCAATCACTATGCAAAGTTGTCACTCGTTGAACTTAGAACGTGATGTTATACCACGAATTAAATTAAGGCTTCCTTGCTAATAATTATAGATATGGGCTTAAGTCCCATCCCCCTTGATGTTCTCAACACCAAGCCCCTTGCTAGACCCTTAGTTAAAGGATCTGCAAGATTCTCATTTATTTGCACAAAATTAACTGTGATCACTCCATCTTTGATCAACTAATGACCATAGACATGTCTAAATCCAATGTGCCTTGATTTGCCATTATAAACATGACTATAAACTTTAGATAGTGTGGTCTTGCTGTCACAATGTATGGAGAGTGGCAACATTGGTCTTGGCCATAAAGGCACTTCCAATAGTAAATTCCGCAGCCATTCTGCCTCCTTACTGGCTGCAACCATAGCTACAAACTCAACAGCCATGGTGGAGTCGATTATGCAGGTTTGTTTCTTGGATGCCCAAGATACTGCCCCTCCACCAAGCAAATATATATAACCTGATGTAGAGGCATAATCCTCTTTGTTAGTTATCTAACTTGCATCTGAGTATCCTTCTAAGACCGAAGGATAACCTGAATAACACAGACCATAATCTTGAGTTTTCTTTAAGTATTTCAAAACTCGATGTATTGCATGCCAATGGAACTTACTAAGGTTACTAGTATATCGACTTAACTTCCTAACGACAAATGCAATATCCGGCCTTGTGCTTGTCATGGCATACATCAAGCACCCTATGACTTTTGCATAATCAAGTTGTGCGAGTGGTCTCCCACTATTTCAAGTCAACTTATAGGTTGGGTCGAAAGAAGTGGCCACAGGGGAGCAATCTTTGTAATTGAACCTCCCAAGCACTTTCTCAATATAATGAGATTGAGACAAGTGGATTCCATCATTATTTCTAATGATCTTAATACTAAGTATAACATCGGCTTCTCCCATGTCTAATGCTTCACTTTTAGCATGTAAAAGGTATACTTGACAATATCTTGTAAAATCATCAATGAAAGTGACATAGTATTTCTTTTCCCCAAAAGAGGGGGTGCTATGAAAATCACCTAAATCACTACGAATTAATTCAAGTAATTTAGTGATTCTTTGAACGGTTGGAAAAGAAGTTCTAGCGATCTTTGTTAACATGCATGCC
>NCQT01000046.1:15764-27858 GCA_002740465.1 Stenocereus thurberi | reverse complement strand
AATGCCACTGGTGATGTTTAAGATGACTTGGGGTATCATATTTCATGAAAGTGTCATGTTAGTCAGATGGTAACTTAATATAGCACTACTTGTTATTTTTTGGTCACACGTCCTATTCCCTTTATGAAGCGTGAGGAGTTGTGATTCGTAGAGAGCATGTGTTTGTGGCCTTCATGGCCGAGTGGGAGCTATTAACCAGGCCTATTTAGTTAGGCCCGATGGCCACTTAGTGTTGCTTAGGGTAACAACCCTAGCTACCCCCATAACCTATAAAAGAGGGTTTTGGGGGTCAGCCACAAATGACACACGTACAAGACACAAATCTCTCACACTCTTTTCCTCTCCCCTCACGGTTGCCTAGCATCATTGCTGGGCATCGGGTTTAGGACATGGCCACTCCTAAGGCTACTCTGGTAGCCGCTATTCATCACTATATACGTGGACTACGCTCGACAGTTATTTTCGCATCCAGGTCAGTCCTAATTATCTAACAGTCCTAATAACGCTTGCTTTGCATTCATCAAACATATTATAGTGATTAATTAGTGTAACATCAGAGGACCTAATCAAAGCTAATTCCTAAACTGCTTGCCTTCACTGGATTTACTACAAGAAGAGATGTTATTATCAAGCGACAAGCATCATAGAAAGATCAGCATAATCCATCTTGAAACGCAAGCTTCCTGATCTAGGAAAGAATTTCGTCTTCATAGTATTATTTCGATCACCCGATAACTTGGCTTGTGAAGAAATCTCTTTCCTTGCCTGTGGGATGTGCACATGAAGAACTATTACCTAAGTGGTATGCTTTCTATTTCAAGTAGCAATTATTGTCTCTGCCTCGTATAACAAAAGCAAGGAGGTCAATAAATCTTTCTTAAAAAATGGTGTCATTGAGCGCTTTAGTCTTCTATTTTAGGTAAGTAATCCAGGGAATCCTTCCTGTCTATAGGGGTGTTCAAAAATATCTGTAACCAATAACCTGAACCAAAAATCCGCTACCCAAACCAAAATCTCAAGTACCCGAACCGAAATATTTGAAAATTTTGGTTTAGGTACCCAAACCAATATTTTTTTCGGGTTATTGGTTCGGGTACAGTTCGGACATTTTGAGAATTAGGGTACCCGAAAACTCGAAATTTATTTTAAAATTTTTTCAAAACTTTTTTTATATTATCCCTTCCCTAAAGACCTTGTAAGTTAAATATTCCCAAATTTGAAGAAGGTAAGTACTTTGACTTCATTACATTATTTTATTTGAATGCGTTGGGCATGAATATGATGTCAACAAACTTATGCCTTATGAAAGTATGAACTAATTAAAATGTGAATGTTGATAAGATATTAGGTCATATTGCCATATTGTGTAATAATTTCAAGTGCAACNNNATGCAATATGACAATGTTTTATAGCATAATTCAAATAATTATATTATGGATACAAGAAAATTATTAGGCAAAATAGAGAAAAAACATTTTAGAAAAAATGCATTATTGGGTAACGAAAAAATCGAACCGAAATTTTCGTATACCCGAATTTTGGTTACCTGAATGTTTCGATTCGGATACAGTTCATTGTTTTGCCAACCCACAATTTCGGGTGCCCAAACCGAAATCTCCTCTAGTTCGGGTACCCAAACCATGAACACCCCCTGCCTGTCTGTTATAAAAGACTTCATGCAAGTCTCGAAGAAGTGGTTAAGGCCAACCCTTCTGATTATGAAGATTCTAATTATCCAAACTATTTATATAAGCTTTCTTATTTATTGATTTAACTCAAACAGGCTTTAAGAAATTCAGCATAACACTACTAACATGAGAAAGTAATTCATTTGGATCACACCTTATTCGTTAGTTAAGTATTCTTAGGTATGTCCATTTTTCCCATTGAAATGAAATGGCAAAGAAAAAGATCATTGGAAAAGATTCTGCCGCTACTCAGCAAATTAATAAACATCTTGGCAAGAATTTTTTTTTATGAAAGATCTTGGTCCTCTAAGCAAGATTGAAGTTTTTGGTTTCCATGTATGCATACAACTCGCCAAGAAGTATGACATGAATTATTCCACCGTTATAGCGTGTGTAATTCTAGCAAAGGTGAGCTGCTATTAGATCCACCGACCTGTAGGAGCATGTATGGTGGGTGATCTCCAGTACTTTACTCCGATCACTAAGGAATTTCGTTTACTCTGATACTTATTGATGAGGCTTTATAGCCTTGGATCATCCATTTAGTAGTTTTTAAAATGTATTTTGAGATACCTAAAAGCCAAACCAATTGAAAACCTTATTATCACTGCTCACCCCTATTCTATTAGTCAAGCTTAGCAAATCCTACCTCTTAAAGAGGAAGTAAGATATTAATACTGATGTTACAGATCATCACCCTACTGTTGTCTTTTGCCCTTTCTTTGGTGGTTGTCAACGATCTTGTAAGAGCAAGAAAGAGACAGTGCTTGCTCGCTCTAGTACAGAAGCTGAGTACATGGCTCTTACTAACTACATCAAAGGTTACTCTATTGTGATCCTTACTTAAAGATATGAGAGTAAGTTTTTAAAGTAAGATGGAACCCTTTATCTCCTCCAATCTGGTGTCCCCATTGAATAATATAAGATGTATGAAAAGAATTCCAAGCAATTCTAATTTCATGTTCAGGATATAGATGGAATTGAGAGGAAAGAAAGAGTTTGGTTTCAGAGGCTTGATCAATTGTATTATCATGGATCATCAATAAATGCTAAAATTCCTCTCTATATTGTCGCCATGGAAAAGTTTCAGGTTGAGAAACCTCTTAGATTTTCAAGTTCTTAATAGTTCTTATCAAATTTCATCTCCATATATGTTATATACTTTGTCCCCACAATGACTTCTTTGATTTGTGAAGCAAAGTTGAATAAGGGGGAAATACACTGAATTAATAGGGAACTACAACCAAGTGGCTAAGGCATGAGTCAGTAAAAATTCTATTCATCTCTCTAAACTAGAACAACTCCTACAAAGCCATTCTATAAATTATTTTTGTACATGGTTAATGGTAGAATGGGGGCCCTAAGATCAAAGGTTCAAAGCCAAGAATTCTTAGAGTGATACTTTATTTTTAAAGCCTTAGTTTCATTCATTTACATTTTTTTAATATCTACAATAGAAGGTCCCCATCATTTTTAATGCACAACTTTAATATCTCTCCCTCTATTTTGAAGGTTTAGTTTTCACTATGAAGTATACGTGCATATAGATCAATTAGTACAGGCCTGGAGAGGTTCATGCTTAACCACAATACTTTTATGAGGTACTGAGGCGATGAAAGCCAAAGCAGAGTGGAAGAAAGGCCGCCCAAGCAAACTTGGATCCCGCTGAACATAGGATGGAATGCTCTAACATGCTACATACACTGCTGCCTTGCCTCTTTCTAAAACTTTTCTGTAATATAAGGTTATGAAATAAAGAGCTTTGTTCACTTAATAAGGTTTGTCGAGCACTTTTTTGTCCTATAAATATCACATCGATTAAGGATTTTTTTCACTTTGCTTACTATACATGATTTTAGAATGTTCTTTATCCTAAAACTTATTTTCCTTGACGCTTATCTCTTTTGTATCTTTTATTTGTTCAAAATGAGTTAGAGCCTTTCCTCAAAGCTAAAAGCAGATATAGAATCCGAGAAAGACCCCCTTAATTTCCATATTTGGTTTGGAAACTACATTTTCTTTCCATCTTATACAACATAGGGCATACAAAAAGAGCAGTTGAAGAAGTCGAGAGGCTAAAGAAAAAGTTGAGTCCGTCAACCTTGTTAAGAGTCATTCCAACCCTAGTGGGTGAAGAGGTTGATGTCAGGTGTAGCAATCAATATTATCTTGGTTAGATGAAGGCTATATTCAATATCGCTCGATGAGGGTGAAAGAGTGATTTCTTATCCCAACAGCCAATTATTAAAAGTTTAATCTAGGAGGTCAAACAATTAAACCAAAATGCTCCATAGGACAAGTTCTATTTGCCTTTTGTATTTTGTTTTTTTATTCTTATTTTTATAATATGTTTTCTATGGGTCAACAACCAGCCACAACTCACTCAAATTCTTCTCCACTAGTGCAAGAAGGAGTTTTCTTCTTTCCTATCTCAAGGTAATTACTTTTTCTCAATCAATTATGCCTCGACCTTATAGACTATATATTAATCAGAATGGGTCAAACCCTACCCATAAACTTTGAAATAAGGTGATTATGATATTAAATTTTCTAATTCTATCTTTGATCTCATCTATGAAACTCATCATGCATCTAGCCATGCTCGTTCTAATAGTTTCGCTTCTATGGCATCCATCGAGGTCTGAAATGAGCTTTCTTCTTCTTCTGTAGAAGATCAAAGTGAATTTAATGATATTTCTCATTTCTTTTAAGATAAGATGGAAGAAATAGGAGTGGACTTGCCTTTTAACTGGCTCCTAAGGAATTTACCTGGATACTAATTGGCGAAGAGGAGGTACTAGACCCATCTTATCTGTGACGCCCTAAATGTATATGTTCCACTGTTTGTGATATTTCAATTAACTTTATTGATTAGAAGTGATAGCCAAATGATCGGGGCATTACCGCCATCTAAAAGGGTAAGGATTAAAGCAAAATCATTAGAGATGACCAGTTGAGCACAAGTCAAGCCCATATGCATTCAACATTATCCATAACCATACATGTACAACTAATAGCCAACATAAGGCTTATGCATTATAGTAAAGTAGTTCACCATTAAGGTTATAGTTTTGTCAACTGAAAGATAACCAAGTATATCTCCAAAATACCAGCGTAATATAATATTTCTCATCCAACTATGTTCCCTTATTCACCTATCATCATCTCCAGGTTTGCTATCAGGTGGCCGGTTCACTGAGCACTTGCCTAAAACAAAATACAGCAAACATTTCGAAATGTGAAACGGAGCTCAGTACATGTATTCCTGTATCATTAAATAATCATGGAAACACTGATTAGGCCACTTTGGAATTCATTTAAGTTTAAACCAGGGAACGAGATGAATATAAAACTGTATTACTAATTATTATCTGATGTGAATCCTTGATATTTTTACAATTTGTAAATAGGTCTACACTTGCCAGGTTGATCGGGGGACCTGACCTGAGGCCGCGCGGGTAACTGAAGGATAACATCTTGTCACTAATAACTGATGGGGTCACTATTTATGTGAGAAAATACTGATTAAACTGATTCATTGATGTACTTATCAAAATATTACGATTTTAATAAATACATGCTGATTTCTAAAGATATAGGCAATGAATGTATTTGGAAATTTTAATGCAATCTCATCGAGTAATGTTATGCACAAAAAGGAGAAGACATAATAGATTAGGCCCTGATTTTGTTCAAAAATGTCATTATAAGTATATGTAGTTAGCAAGTGTACAACTTATTCTCATAGTTGATAATTTAGTTCAAAAGGTAAAGGCTTAACAGATGCAAAAGTAAATAATTCATAACTTGAAATCCTGACCTCAATTTGAGACCTAAATCCCTAATATGGAAAGATTAAAAGTCTCTCAAGCTTTCATTCATAGTGCAAAACACAATTCCCACAATAGAGTTCCTAAAATTGGGTTAGAACATAACTATGCATAACTTTGGTCTATAATGCGCAGTCTTAGCAAAACATCCATATCTTTTTCCACAGAACTTGGATTAGAGTGATTCAAAAGGAATTTGAAAGATAACTCACTGATCTATCTGTCCACCAAAAATCACAATTTTTTAATGGGTCAAACAGTACTAGTTTAATCGCAAATAGACCCCTATTTTGGGTCTGTTCACAGCACTACTGTTCTTGTTTTCCCCCTCCTCTTCACATAATTCTCCTCTAAAATCACTCCTTAAAATTCTTAAACAATACTTTGTTCTTCTCATAATCTTATATAGCCATATTGCCTCAACATACTCTAGAATTATCTTTATATCTTCTTCAATTTTTCTCTTTACACAAACACTGAAAATCAATCCATAATCACGCTTATTTGCATATATGAGCTAAATAACCTTTTTTAATCCATTAGAGAAATTTTTCATAATTCAATACTTTATGCAAACTCACTCCAAGTCATTTTTCAAATCAAATGACACATAAAAGATTCATTTTGTCATCCAAGTACACACAAATAATATACTTGATACCAAGAGTAAGCTAAACCATGCATAATCATTAAAACCTTAGCTTATGGCCAACTTAGATTCACCTTTAACTCATCCAAAATGGCACCCAGACCACCATGATCATTTATGACGCTAAAGATTAACAAATTAAATACAAACTAATCTATAAACATCATTGTAACTTAAGCTTACTTGATCGTGAACAACCTCAATCTTTACTTACTTTCAAGATCAACCAACTATTAAAACATCAAAATATTTATTATTTCCATGATGATTACAAGATCAACAATCAAAATCAACATAATCAAAAATTAAAACTAAGAATTGACAAGTTGAGGGTTAGGGTTTACCTCACTTATGGCTTAGATAGAGAGAGATGAAGATGGTTGTGAAGGTTTTAGATGTGGTTGGTGGTTAGGGGGCTGACTGGTGGCTGGGGTGGTGGGGCTAGTGGCCGGCTGGTGGCTGGGCAGCAACACAACAATAGCAGCAGCCGTGTATGGGGGGTAGGTGGAGGAGAGTAAAAAGGAGACTAGTCTTTGCTTGGTGGAAAATGATTTGGATGCTTATCTTTGATACTTGGCTAAGTTTTACCGTCAAAAAGTAGCTTTTAGCTAATTATAGTTAGGCATAAATCAAAGGCATAAACTTGTTGGGCCTATAACTAGGCTTATATGGTCTGGGCCTGTTAAGTAAAAATACTTCTTTGAAATCAATTTTTTGCATAGCTCGAGATAAAATATTTGGGTCGTTATGAACAATAATTTAATCTTTCAAACATTTTGTCAGGATCGTCTATCGATTCACCCGAGATTTTACAACAATAAAAACCCAAATTGCAAACTAGGGCCCAATGAATTTTTTTCCACCGGGATGATTAAATGCGATAAATAAATACGAGAAAATAATTAACATCATGCAATTAAATACTAAACATGATTTAGGGTAGGGTTATAACATTATCTATCTAATGTCTTCTCTAACCTTTTAGTTTGGTTTGGCTGCTCTCAGAAGTTGGTGTTTGAATATGTGAAAGTAATTTACAGGTTTATATAATAAGCTCCATGTTAGCCATGTATTACTATCGATAACACAATTGTTTTTAAATTGTCTTTTTTTTTTATCTATGGTCGTAGGGCACCATATATCATATTAAGGTATTGCATTGTTTTCCCAAATGATATTCTGCATTAGAATGCTTTTAAAGTTAATAGACAGGAGCATTAGCTTAGAAACACTACATCGGTGAAAGTGTCTTCGACGGGGACAACACCTCGAGGGGTCAAGATGAGGTTCTGTAAGGCTTAACCAGCTTTTCCTCCGCAATCCACCTTCTTTTAAAAGGTGCATTAGGTAGCTTTCTAAGTGATGGTTCTATGGAGTTCTGTGGTAGGCTAGATTACCCTACTCCTTCTTACAACCAAATTCTCAGATCGAAGGTTTGTAGACCATAGAATTTGATTTTTATGAAGAAAAAGGATTTTTTTTTCCCTGTAGGATTATAATTCCCAACATCTTGAATAGAGATTATAAACAGTGACTCCATTGCTATGAACCATAACAATGGGTTTAGAGGTGACTATACAATATAGTGGATGGTGAAAATCACCATTAGACAGCCTGCTCCAAAAGTGGCCTTTAATAGAAATGAATGTATTAAAACTTTAGCTTTTCCACTTGTATACGAAAGATATTTTTCATGAATTTATGATTTTATTAGTGCGGCAATTAACAAGAAGGATATATTAATGGCCACTTGCTTAAACAAGCCATTTTATGATGAAACTAAAAATGCTGGAAACTGATAAATTTAGTCTTAATGAACGTATTTTTTATTTATGAATACAAGAATGAACATGAAATAAGAATTCATGGATGATCGGATAGAAACATGATTATAAAATACAAAAAGGTTTTAAACAAATCGTTTTCCTAATTTTACAACCCTTAGACCTTGCTCGATCCAATGATCGGTAAAGCAATGACGTTCTTGGTTCCTTCCTCTAAGTGTGTTAGGGTAGGATGAAGACTAGTAAAATTTAAAAGATTTTGAATAATGATATAAGCAGAATTCTATTACTTTAAAATGCNNTTGGTGAAAAGAAAGCAGAGAGTATCTAGGGAGAGTTTGTCCTAGGACCAAGATCATGTCCCACAAATGAGAGACGAAGTCCTACATTTAATGCATTGGGAAAGTAACCTCACCAAGAACTTTATAAATCAAGAACCAAAACCAAATCAATTTTATTAACGAAATTTTTATAAAATGGTGTAGAATTGCTTGATTGAAATCAATTATTCTAGAAATCTGCTAATTAACTTGATTACAATAATTAACAAAATCAAGCGACGTGGGAATCATGAAATAGAGAGGAAAGCAAGACCTCATGGCCTACACTAGGACCCAGCAGTAGCACTAGGGTTCAGTGGCCGGCAATGGGTGACAAGAACTTTCCACTAGGTTAGATCATGTTGCCAGCCTTATTTTGTTGCTTTAGAAGAATAGTTCATGAGATTTGTATCATGTTGCAATGTGGCACACCACTAATTACTATCTCACTTGCTCATGCTCAAGGTTGGGTTTCAGGCCTCTATGCTAACAAATCATATAAACTCCAAAGTTCTTGTCTTTTTGAAATTATTTTTGAAATGTTTGGGCTATCAAATGCCTTTTAGAACTTTTTAGAATTTTTTTCATAAGAAATATCTGTATTTATGGACTAACTATTGGGAATCCAATTATAATGTTGCTTTACCCTTGGTGGGTTAGGTATTTGTCATCACAAGGTGTAAGGGCCACAACTTGGAACATGGATGAGGCCCCATGAATAGTCACAAATTCGAAACCCATCCCGACTCCTAGCCCAAATAGCAACCACTATTTGGAACGGAAGTCAAAATAATGTCCAATCCATGGATCTCGGTCGAGTTCTTAGGCCAAAGCACGGTCGGGCTTCTTGGCCCAAACCGTCAAAAACTGCTTGGGTTAGAGAGCATGTCTAAGTTCCTGAATCCATCCCCACTTCCTTATTACAAAGTACAGAATGCCAAAATAGCATAGAAAATAAATGAATAAAATTAAATTTATTAAAAAGAATAGCGTTTCCAATGAGTTTTTAGAAACAAAACCTTATGAAACCACGTTTACTAAAATGAACCATAAATCGAAAGGGATACCGAAAGGTACAAAAGGGTTCATTCTAAAAAGGTTTTCCAAAGGTCCCTAAATAGTCCGTGAAGTGGGGACCTCTAACTCAGATAGGTTCGAACCAAGGATCTAAATTTGGGACAAATGTATGCTATTGTGATGGAATACATAACGATATCGCGCATCATCATTGACAACCTCTACTAATCAAAACGGAAAATTAGATTCAATTTGCACTTTAAATATGATGCATGTAGCATATTAAGATCTATCAAATAAAACAATAAAATTTAAAAGAACTTTTCTAGTCTAAAGGAACATGAAGAAACAATCCATACAACAAGGCGGGACTTAATTAATTAAAGATTATATCTTGAACCCAAAGCTTGATACTAAATGAAGCAAGCGAAAGCAAGATGAAAAGAAAGAAAAGGTAATTAAAGTCACCTCAGCTTGACCCACTTGATCAATCTGGGAACTCGACAGGATTTTGGCAAAGTAATGCTAGCCAATCAGTTTTCTCATCTTTAGTGTCTCTTCTTTCAATTTTGAGTTTATTTTTCAACGAAGAAAAGTATATTTTTTTCCTCTAATTTTTGGCATGTTTACACCTAAGGGCAAGCTACCTTTTTTTATAGCCCCTATAGGATAAGATAAACTAATTTTTAAAAAAAAAATAGACTGAATTATCTCGTCAAACTTACTCTAATTGACTGCATCGTATCAGATGAAATTCTATCAAATGGGATGCATTTTGGAGAGAAGAGATAAGATCTTGGCCAAGTTCCTACTAAGGAACCAAATGGATTCCTGGTTGATTTATGTAAGAGCCAAGCAAGAGGTGGATTGGTTCCGTAGTTATGAGCCATACTGGTTAATTGCGCGTTTATAGTCTAATATCCTCTTCAATAAAAACTAGCCAATTGAATGTAAAAATACAATTGAATGCTCTAACTTAGCAAATGTCATTATTATTAATTATGGTCACAAAGGAGAAAGTACTGAATCATGGAGACACCTAAAATTAAATCCTTGTCACATATTACTCGTCATTATGATAAGGTAGTGGAGAAATGCAATGAATGGTTATTATAAGAATGTGTACTTAAGCACAACTTCACTATGCAAAAGGGTAAAAAGCCACTTCAAGTCCATAACACCACCACCAACCTAATATTATACCAAGTCAAGCAAGTCAAGCAAGTGGGGTAAATGGCAAAATTTGGACGGGACACCTTAAATGAAATGCGATGTTATTTATTGAGGCATTTTTATGCCATAGCTTATAAATAGGCTAGGATATTAAAAAATGTCATCATTTCCTTTAATCAACCATAGCCTACACTATAAGAATATTTGAATTTAGAGACCAAATTAATTTCATCGTGAAACCCTGGTAGCAATTTAAATTTAGAGATTGAATTATGTAATTCATTCTCAAGTTAAGACCGAAGTGAGAAAACGTGTTCTATGGATTCTGTTGGAGTCTAGCCCACTTGGTCTCTAATAGACTTGCTTATTTTAGTCTCTAATAGGACCAATTTCACGGGTGATTTGGTGTCTATGAAAGGTCATTTGTTATACTTGATCTTACTTTTTACATAGTGTAGTTCATTGGATATTTCGCTCTCAAATAGAGACCTTTTTTACAGATTCGTTCTCTAATGGAACGTTTTTTCTTTAAATATTTTTATTTTGTTTACCCACCAGAAATGTAAAATTGCTTGTGTTTAAATTTTACTCTTGATATGTATTTTAGCAATTGGATTCAAAGTTCAAAAGAGTTTTTGAACATAGAACATTTTGTTTACTTCTATATATATAACAAAAGAACATTTTCTTTTTATAATTTTCTGGATCCAAGTACATAAATGCACAATTAAGTACATAGATGTTCTACATTCAAGAATTGTAATCCTTCTCTACCATAGGTTTAGGACAAAGAAGCCAAAAAAAAAAAAAAGTGTGATAGTTGTACTTCGGTAGATCCCGATTGAACTTGCATTTCCCTTTTCTCTTATAACTTGGAAAATGCTAGAATAGAAAAAAAGGATCAAATACAACACCAATGCTTACAATACTTAGGTTTCCAAGAAAAATGCGAGAACCATTTTCCTATCTCTTGACCCATAGGGTCAAAATTAAACCTTAAATTGTGCAAAGCAACAAAATTTAGTTTCTTTCTGCTAAAAGGCTGAAAAATTTAGAGATCAACTATAGGTAAAAGTAAACAAATACTATAATTAGACGGCCTCAAATTAGATCAAGCTATAAAAGCCTCAACATCCATAACCTCTACTGAACTTTGAAGTAATTACCATTATATTGAGATATAAACACCTCAAATTAAGGAACCCAAGAATTGGCATTAAAGGTTGATCAGATTGCAATGGTTATTTGATTCCAAATCAAAATGAAAACAAAAAAGTTAGAAGAACAAATACAACACATTTAAGTGCATGATAAAATCAAAAAATCAAAAAAAGAAAAAAAAAGAAAACACCATTTGAATGAGAGAAAGAAGAAGAAGAATTTGATATACAAGATGAAGACTTGCTAATATGGTTAACAAAATAAAAAAGAGGTCAAATTCTTGAAAATTTTTTTACATAAATAAAAAAAACCTTTCAAAATAATTATAGACAAGAGGGAAATGATGATTTGAACGATATCTACCATCAACCGCCTATCTTGCCACCGTCAAGCACATCTACCCCTTACCTTAGAAGATGAGGACAATGGTAATAAATAAGAGGGAGAGAAATAGAGATAGAGAATATGGCA
>NCQT01000046.1:4461-15759 GCA_002740465.1 Stenocereus thurberi | reverse complement strand
TTAGAATTTGGGGGTGGAGATCAAAATCGACTAGGGTTTGGAAAGTAAGGGAGATAGTGGGTTGCTAAAAGGGATAGATGATAATGACATGGTTATGAATGCTGAGAAAGAGAACAAAATTATAATTATATGTGGGTTAGCTAGGGTTTTTTTAGGTTTACCTGAGACCAATTTTAGAGACCGAATTTTTGAGACTATAAAAATTCTGTCTCTAATTGAGATGCTATGATAATTGGACTGTAACATTGGTCTTTAGTCGAGCTCACTCATACTTTCGATCTCTGATTCTGGTGTCAAAAGGAGATGGAGTCTTTCCTTCTCTAATTTCGGTCTCTGAATTAGAGTAGAGATTGAAATAATATTGGGTCTCTAATCTCAGCCTCTAATGAGGCGGATTCTTGTAATGCCAACTTGTATGATTTCCTTGCTTTTCCTTGCCCCACGACATGAGCTATAGGATATTCACCTTTTTTTAGCCAACCTAAATTACTTAGCTAGCAACCGTCTATACTACTTCTACAGTCACATTTTCTCTCTCTTCACATTGGTATCCTCCTTATCTGATATGGGTAGAATTATTAAATTTATTTATGTCATGTTTAAATTTTATTTCGTAGCCAGTGGACCCTAGGAGCTGGTTTCATATTTTCAAAGTTGATAGTCATAGGCTTCTACTAGAAGAATTCATAAAGATATGAGCTACAAGTTAGCTCTGTAGTGCATCAACCTCTATAGAGTTATGGCATTCATTAGCTCTCTTCTTTCTCCTTTCATCCACCCGGCTTACATCCTTTCTAGCATTTTAATAACCTGGGCCATTTCATTATTTCCTGCAATTTGGATGGGGGATGGATTGGATTTTGACTTCGAGTTTGATCTCGTCAGTGGATTCTCGCAGTTTCTTTTCGGGTTAATAATCCCCTAGCTTGTGAACTCTGCTTATATACCTTCTTAGTCTTCCTTATCCTAATCTACCTGGGAACCCAACAAGATTTTGATAGAGTAATTAATTAGTTTTCTCACTTTTAGTATCTCTCCTTTTAATTTTCAATATGTGTTTCTCTCCAATTTTCATTGTGTTTATCCCTACGGGTAGACCCCCTTTTATGGTACTTAAAGGATAAGATAAATTGATAAACAAAGAGATCAAATTATCTCTTCAAAATTAATCTCATCAACAACATCATATCAAATAAATTTCTATAAGATGAATGCATTTTGGACACAAGAAGGAGAGATAGGGTCCTGGTCGGGTTGTTGCCAGAGAATTGGAACAGTTCTTAGTGGTTCAGGTCAAAACCAAGCCATATTTTGGACTACTTTTGGGGTTATGGGCTTGATTAGATAATTGCGCATTCAAAGTCTTATATCCTCTTCTTTTCGGCTCAAATTAAGGGTTAATTCTATTAGGTTCCCAAATATACATATTGGGGAATGGGTTTCGTCATCTTGCATTTTATAAAATTCAAGAAGCCAATTTTTTCTGTCTACACTGGGAGATAATGCGCATGATATGCACACATACAATCAATCTAAGATTTCATGAGCACAAATTTGGTGCTTACAATAGCCCGTACCTTGGCCGAGGCTGTTAGGGCAAAGGGCAAAATGTGTTGTATCATGTAGAATGAACGTATATGTAATTGAGAACATTAGAGTGCTTCATGATCTCAAGTCTCTCCCCATGAGCTTAGCTCCTATTGAGGGAAGGATTGAAATTGTTTTGAAACATTTGGGACTATGCATCACCTTAAGAGTTGAAATCCTGAAGAGAGAAAAGGGTTTAAAAGACTCAGCTTCTACGTCTTGTCCTAAGAGTTGAAATCCTATGAGAAAAAGGTTTATTGGGCAAAGATCATGTTTGGAAGTGTATGGGTTCTATCGCTTTCCATTTTGAAAACTTCAAAAAGATTTTCAAAAATTCAAAATGTAAGGGTTTTATATGTCCTATTTTTCAAAAATCAAAGACAAGACATTTTTGAAAACCAAAATTTAATGCATCGGTCCCTTTTAAGTTTAGAAACTAAAGAACATATTTTTGAAAATCAAAATATAAGGGTTTTGCCCCTCTTAATTTCGAAAACTCGCCGCCTGAAATCCTTGAGAACCTAAATATAAGAATTTATCCTTCTTGATTTTGGAAACTAAAGGAAATATTTTCAAAAATTAAATTATAATGATTATGTTCATCTCAATTTTGAAAACCAATAATGACAAATGTTTAGAGACCAAAATATAAGGATTTTGTTCCTTTCGATTTTGGAAAATAAATGAAAAATTTTGGGTCTATGCCTCACCTTAGGAGTTGAAATCCTATTAAGAAAAAAACTATTCAAAATATTCAAAGTCTATACCTTGCCTAAGGAATTAAAATCCTATTGATAAAAGACTTTAAAAAAAGGAAAATATTTTGATATTTGGAGGCCTTATTTGTTAAAACATTTTGAGGCTTGAAGGCCTCATACTTGTTTTTAAAAAACTTTAAGGTGCGAAGGCCTCCTATTTCTTCTAATGTAAGCCCCCAGTTTGCCTCTTCTGATATTTTCCCGCTTTGTAACTTACCCTTCATTTTTAAGTATGCTGACTAGCTTTTGTAGGACCAGAGTGTGTCTATGTAAGAACTCTCGAAGTGAGGTACACGGATGCCTTTGGGGTGTAGCAATTTGAGAAGAATGAGGAGATCAGGGATGCTATTATTCCTAAATTACAAAAGATTTCTCCTGACTGATAAGGGCATGAGCTTGATTTCTTTATTTTTTTAGTTCTTTTTCTTATTGAATCATGCTTTTGTTCTTTGTTGCCTATTTCCTTTATAGGTTTAACACCAAGAGGAGATCATAGTCATGATCTAAGTGGTGCTAGACTTAAAGCTTGGATTCATCGCATTAGGCAATCATAAAATTGTTATTAGGGAAACAATGTTGTTGAGGTCGAATTGCTTGGCTTTTGCTTCCTTTTGTAGTATTTTATGGAAGCACTCCGTTTTTTGCTAATTTGATGTATTTTGTTGAGAGCTTCTTGCTGCCATTGTCGACGAGCTTCTCCTATTTATGAGTCATAACCTTATCCCTACTCTTCAAGACAAGCAGCAACATCAAACCAGTAACACGCTAAGAATGATAAGAAATGAAGTTTAAAGGATCTAATACAACCATTTATATCACCAAAGGTGCACTTTCCTTCCGGTAAGCACACTCTAAAGAACTCCATAGTATTCTTATAATTCATCCATATTACTCTTAAAATTGGTTCAAATGACCCCTAAAAAGAAGCTAAATACCACTCTAAGGAGTGGGAAGCTTAAGATAAGCATGAGAATGGCCACCATGAACCACCCGAGCATCCACCACCACTGGGATCCAAGGTAATGCTAATCACCCACTTGATTTAACTAATCCCGATCATATTGCTAGAAATAATACTTTGAGTAGCAGACTCGTTGTGGCTACAAGATATTTTGATGAAGATTTGTTGACCAATTTGATATTGATGGATGATATATGTTGATTGTTTGCTCGAGGTGGCAAGGGTAAGTTTCTTGAGACCCATGACCATACCTATAGGGACCTTACACTTGAATTTCTGAGTACTTTACATGTTAAGGTCACTAGTGGTCCACATTATCAAGAAAGATATCTCCTTATACTTAAATAGGGAATTTTATAAACTAAATTTGAGTGCCTTTATTGACGTATTTGGCTTTCCGCACAGCTTGTACTTACACTATCATTGTGTACCCAAAAATTTCAATCTGAATGCCTTATGGTATGAAATCACTCAGGATTTCATTATGATTCAAGCACCTTTAAAGGCATTGCCATTAGGAGACCATGTATTCATATGGCCCAATAGTTGTTAGCTTGTGGATATTTGCTAGGGCAGTCTAAATATGCCTCGCCAGTCTAAACCATATTTCTTGTATATCATGCTAAATGGTGATTACATTGACCTAGGGTCTTTATAACACCTCGAGTGTGGCTTAAAAGGATTTAAAGTGACCACCTATATCATCAAAGGTGAACCTTTCTTTTCGGAAAGCCCACTGTTAACAACTTCACAGTTAAGCGTGTTTGCTGTGGAGCAATCTTATGATAGGTGACCTTCTGGAAAGCTTTCCAGGTAGTGTGTGAGCGAGGACGAAGCATATCGGAAAGACTTGTAGTGATTTATGGGGCTAGTCAACGATTTTTGAGGCCATTCCTGGTAACTATCCCGATCCGTGAGGGGGACGAGGCATTACAGATGGTATCAAAGCAGACCCGCGATCATGAGCTGCACCAGTAGATGGGAGAGCCCTGAGCAATCACCTAGCGGGCAAAGATACTAGGATGGACTGCTGGTCAAAAGGACGCATAAGTTGCTCAGTTATTGAGGCACAACGGGGATGTTGTGCGCTTCAAGTGGAGATGATTATAACATCCCCAGTGTGGCTTAAAAGAATTTGAAGTAATCTATATCATCAAAGGTGCACCTTTCTTTTTGGAAAGCCCACTGTTAAGAACTCCACAGTTTAGCATGCTTGCTGTGGAGCAATCCTATGATGGGTGACCTCATAGAAAGCTTTTCAGATAGCGTGCGAGTGAGGATGAAGTACGCTGGAAAGACTTGTGATAACTTATGGGGCTCGTTAACGATCCTTGATACAGTTCCTTGTAACTATCCCAACCCATGAGGGGGCCGAGGTATTATAGTCTTTCTTAGCCACCTAATTGTACAGTGCATCCCTTAGTATATCTAGGAGGACAGTGATTGGGGGCATTATTACCCTCATTATTAGGTCTATCAATATTGATCCTAGTCTAAAGGATAGAATTTTAGGGTTCGAGTGGTTAAAAATGGTCGTTTTTGAGCAAATTAAATTTTTTAAGGTAGAGCGTGGCCAAGTATGTTGGATATAGCCTAAGAATCGGCTTATACCCCTTCCTAATATTGTATATACCACTCTCCAGAATGAAGCCAATCGCTCATAGTTACTAGGTGAAGAAGAAGTAGTCTACCCCAGACCACCACCTCCCCCCATCTTCTAACCATGAAGCTTTTAATTCCTCCCATCATCTTGATGAGCTCATGCTACCTTTGGTCCATTCAGGAGGAGCAAGCGTCCTTAAGAGCTTAAGTCCAGTCTGAGAATGTTGTCCTTTGTGAGTTTGTTCAAGAGCAACATGGTGAGCTTTGTGGGATGATTGCCTTCCAAAGTGAGTACTTCTAGGACTCTATGGCTTGTTTAGAAACATAATGGGATTGGCACATGTCCCAAGACTGATCTAACCCTCCCTCTTACCCACCTTTCTAGTGCTTCTTACTTCTCCATCTTCCATAATTGTTTCTATCTGCTTGCATTAAGGACAATGGTTTCCCCAAGCATGGGGGATTGCCTTTGATGATGACTTATGATCTCTTGAGTATGTGGACCTGTATATGTTACACATGATTGCATCCAGATTTGCATTTAGGGTTCACATGTAGTTAGTGGATTTAGTTTTATCTTCATAGCTTTACATCTCTCATGCATTTAGGTTATGAGAAGCATTTGCATTTAGCCGTAGTTTTGTATCTTAGAATTAACTTCTGGTTGGACTGCGTTAAGGAAAAAAGGAAAAAAATTCTAAAAAAACCCTCAGATGATGATATTTGAAGACTAGTAGTCTTCTGTGGTTTGAGTTGAACCTTTGATATGTCTAATTGTGAATGAAAGTGTTTGAAAAAGAGTTTTTGAAATGTGCTTCATGTTTTTGCCATTATGTTGAGTGCAAGTTGATTGGCCAATGATTCTTTGCATGAATGTTGGCGTATAAGTCCTAATGAGCTAGGTGTGACTTTGGTAGACATCCCGTGAGACTTTAAGTTTTAAAAGACTAATTCATCAATTTTAGCCTCTTTATATTTTTCATGAGCGCCTCTTCCAAGATTCCCCCCCTCCTTCTAGAAGGCTTCTAAAAGGCTCTACACTTCTAATGGGGGCCCTACCACTTGGCATCCTTCATATGTGTAAAATCACCTGATGCTAATTAATCTCAAAGAGAACAGCTATATCCTCCTTAATCAATGCCAAATTCCATATTGCTCTAAAATGGAAATTTTATGTACGCTCCACATATTTAGGCTATTTCTCCTAATATTGGAAACCAATGCCAACTTTTGGCACATGGGATGAAAATAGAGAATTACCAAAGCTTGGACTTGCCCTGTTTGGGCTTCATTTGATAGGATTTAAACTTGACCTAAATTCAGTAAATTTTTCAATGAAAACCTACACTATTTATGCGGTTTCATCACTTTGGAGTATTAAAATGCAACTTAACTTGGTATTTTATTGCATCATCCTAAAGTTAACGCCCTAAGTTTCCCAACAAAGTATAGATGGCCCCAATTGGACATCGACTGGTTGGTGAGACGCCAAGTTAAGCTCAAGTGGACTGCTGAAGCGATAACCATCTTAAACAACGAAAGCTGGTTAAGACTTTGGTGGGGGCAAGAGTGTAGCCAAGAGTTGGCTCAGGGCTTGGTGTGCATCAAGCTCCTCCTCTTAAGAAGGATTTCTCATCAAATCCTTAGGAGTAAAATTTCTTGACATCAATCTTGTATGCCTTTTATCATTCGTGGGTTTGAAAACACCCAAGGTGCTAAGGACTCCTCTCCTCTTGAATGTGTAGAAGTTGTTGAAGATCTTTTGAGGACATCAAAGCAATGAGTAGCTCTCCTAGGCTTCATGACCTCATTGAAGATCTCAACATACCCATTACAAGGTAACTCAAACTCATTATACTCAAGAGAGGTGGCATTCGTGGCCTGATGGGCAACGGGACCTTGGGGATAGGCTCTTATGGGATTTCAACCTCAAGTTCTCAGCGAGATATAAGGGGGAAAGGTTCCCCTTCCTCACTTGTGTTTAGCTTCATCATTTGTAAGGCAATTTGAGGCTTGCTCTTACAAGTGGTGCACTCTTCTCGTGTTTCACTCTTGTAGGGTCAATTCTTACTTCCCTTCCCTAATTTAGCAGTGTGAGGTTTAGGTAGAGATAAAGGGGCCAATGTGATGCTTTTGCCATTGTGCTTGAGTGAATAAATATTAGCATACCCATGATAAATCACATGATTATAATACAAGTATGGTCTACTAAGCAACAAATGACATGCATTCGTAGGGGGAGGACATCACATAATACTTTACCAAATAAGGACCAATTGAGAATGAAATAATAGCTTATCTCAAAGTGGTTCCCTCATCATTCAGTCTTAATTATTGAAGAGAGTATGGACTACGATGCTCCTTAATAGGGATTTGTAGCTTCTCGATAAGTGTCTTAGATGCCACATTGGTGCAGCTACCGCCATCTATGATTAAGCTACAAACCTTACCTCTAATGGTTTACCTTGAATTAAAGATTTTTGCCCTTTGGCTACTGTCATGAGGAACCCTTGTAACATGGAGTGACCTTTTGATCAACAATAATTCTCCAACATCAGGTGTCACTAAAATAGAACCATCATTTTTATCCTCTGCTTCACTTAATTCTTCCTTAATGGCTTGAATCTCTGCTATTCCTTGATGCTAGGGGCCTTTATATTGAGACAATTAGCTTGAAAATGCCCAGAACCATGATACTTAGAAGATTTCTTTCCTTCCAACCTTTTTGGTGGTCACTAGAAATTCCTTTACCCTTGTGAAGAGCTTTGAGTTGTGGGGTTTCAATGTGAGTGGAGGAGCTTCTAGTACGGGAGGCGTGAAAGGAATTCCTACCCTTAAGTTACTTTTCAACTTTGATAGCTAGGTGGCACACATCATCAACGAATAAGTAGGGTTGTGAATCCACCTTGTTAGCAATGCTAGGAGATAATCATTTAATGAACCTAGCAATTTTGAGCTCAGGCTCTTCATCTAATCCAATCTCATTTGGAGTTGTTCAAACTCCCTAATGTAGTCTTCTACCTTCAGATTCTCTTAGTTAAGAGAAGTGACCTTGAGGTAGAGTTCTTGTTTATAAGATAAGAAGGGGGTAGAAATCTCTTGTCCATATGCTTTTTAAGTTTGAGCCAAGTTTTGATTTTGGATTTAGCTTCTGCAGTCGCACTCTTCTTCAAGAGCTCATACTATAGTGAAGCATACCCTTTCAATTTAAGAATGACCAACTTGAAGTCTTTTCATCATTATAATCTTTAAGTTCAAAGATCCTTTTAATAGCTTGAACCCAATTAAGATAGCTCTCCGGGTTAAGGTAGCCATCAAATTTTAAAGCCTCAACTTTGAAATCTCTAAGGTCATCTCTTGGATACCTTTTTATTCTAGGCCCTCCTTCCCCAAAGTCTTCATGAGAGGAAGAGTATGTGAAGCCAATAGGGCTAACATCATAGATCCTTATCGGTAAGCGTTTCGTTGTATGGATCCCCTTATTTGTTCAACTTCTTAAGTGAGCTTCCTCACTTGCTATTGAAGTTCTACAAGGGTTTGACCTATCTTATGGGCTTACTCAGGAGGAATGCCGCTAGAGTGAGAAACACCTCTCTCACCGGCCATGGTTGGTAGTAGTTTGTAAGGTAAAAAGAGGGAAAAAGGACGAAAACAAGGAAAACGCGAACGTGCTAGGGGATGCATAGATAATAAATTAAATTGAAAAAATGAAAGTGGGATGGTCATGCCTAGTGGCACGAGGTAATTGTGCTAAATCTTCGGAATACGAATAAGAGTACAGGGAAGGTAGTATAGTCGTGCCAAGTAGCCCAGGTAGGCCATGCTAAATTTCTATTTGGGTATTTTTTTGATAGACTTTTTGTTAAAGGCTTCTTGTGGAGTTTTAGGGATGTGTTTGGGTTAGGGATTGTGTTTGGGCTATAATTAGGGTTCTTTGTGGACTAAATAAGAGATTTAGAGAGGGAGAACTAAACATAAAATGATAGCAAAAAAAGGTTCAAATCTAACTAAATCAAACACAAGATGGATGGATCTGATGCTTACCAACAAGAGGGATCCTTTTGCTCTTATACAAACTTAATTAGGATAGATCCTCAAACTCTCGATATCAAAGATAACAAGGAAAATAATCACACCAAGGATGCTTCTTTTGGATTCAATGTCAATCAATCAATAGGATTATGAGGTTTGTACCTAAGGTAAGATATTAATGATAAATTAATTACTTTCCACGAAATTCCTCTTCTAAAGGCTCTTAGCGACCAAAGAAGAACTTAAATGAAAAATTCTATTCACCACTCTTTATTAAAGAGATAAAGATGTAGAAATTTTAGTGAGAGAAAATGGTTGTTTGCTATTCCATTCAGAATTCAACTCAAGCTAAGTTTACATGGAGGTATTAGGTTCTATAAAAACCCAAATGTGGGGAGGGCGGAGAGGTGGCTGTTACAAGGGTAGGGTAAGTGTATGTATAGATGGATTACAAATTATCTTAGGAAAATATATCAAACTACTAACATAATTATATCCAAGGTGAGCTGTATTTTTCATGGATTCTTCCCCCTCTTTCTAAGAGGCACCTAGAAAGCTCTCCATCTCCAATGGGGGCTCTGCCCATTGGAAATCTTCTTGATATATGTAAAATCACCCCATGCTAACTAATCTCAAAGATAACAGATGTATCTGCCTTAATCAAGGTCAAATTTCAGATTGCTCTAAAACTAAAATTTTATACACACTCCACATATTTGGACCATTTCTCCTAATATTGGCAACCAATGCCAAATTTTAGGACATGGAGGCTAAAATAGACATATTAGGGAATTAGAAAAGCTTGGGCTTGCCTTGTTTGTGTTTTGTTTGGTAGGATTTAAACTTGATCCAAATTCAGCAAGTTTTCTAATTAAAACCTGCACTATGTATGTTGGGGTTTTTATCAGTATAGGCAATTAAAATACAACCCAACTAGGGATTTTATTACATCATTGTAAATTTAACTCCCTAAGCTTCCCATCGTAGTATAGATCACCCCAATTGGGAATCAATTGGTTGGTGAGAAGCCAAGTCAAACCCAAGTGAAATGCTAGAGCATTATCCATGTTGATCAAGGGAAGTTGGTTTGGACTTTGGTGTGGATGAGGGTGTAGCCAAGACTTGACTTGTGGCTTGGTATGCATCACTATATCTCCCTGCTACTTAGTTTATTTATTAAAATGTGGGGTTCCAAGTGGATTCGTCTACCTGAAAATGGTGGCTATTAATTAATTAGTAATATTCATCATATGAGAACAACTAGTAGTTATGAACGACTAGCAACAATGCAGGCTAAACCCCAAGTATAAACTTCTTCGGGTAGGTATGGAGCGAGGAGCAACTTGCGAATTGCATGCATTATTGTAGCATATGCATAGAGGCCACCTACTAATAGCATACTAACCCCTTATTCTTTTTAGAAGCATTTGACGTGATTAAGCATTAATTGCCTATTTTGTGGGAATCCATTCCAATCATGAGGCTTGTTTGAACATCTATGTCTACTACCATAGTTTTAAATTGATTCCCAACCTTGACAATGGGACACTTTTCAGTACCCTATGGAAAAGAATTAGATTTTGCTAGATGGAGGAGAATAAAAAAATGAATCAAAAGTTTTCTTCTTCATCCAATAGAATCAAATCGAAAAAGTCTTAGTATAAAGCCATTATTAACACAGCGAATTTCTAAGATGGAACTCCAATGACATTCTTCCAATGTGGTAGCTTTTGGCTTGACAAAGACAAGGAAAGGTTTCTCAAGTGAATGGCTTGATAAAGTCATATTCCTTTGTGCCCAAGGAAGGGAACTTCAGTTCACTTCTAGTTTCAAGAAAAGTATTTCCATTCTTCTTATTAGTAGTAGGAAAGTTTCCTTGAATGACTTCACATAACAACTCTAAAAGGAGGCTAGGAATTCCTTTAAAAAAGAGAGAGAGAATTTGTGGCATGGAAGTCTGGATATAACAAAGACTTAAATACATAAATGATTTCTAGAATCGATTGTACTATGTTACTTCAAGAGTGCCAGCTATTTAATATATTGTGTTATTGTGGACTCTGAACTCTATTTGCACTTAACCGAAAATAAATTTTTATTTAGTAAAGCTAATTAAAACAAGTGGGACTATAGTTTCTCTTAGCAACTTGGAAGTGAGAAAACTTTAATGAACTTTAATATAAGTATTAAAGTAAGTAGTAAATGTTGGCATATGCACATCCAACTCATTGTAAGGCATAGCGATTAACTATTTTGCTATTAGTAGATGAAGGTACGGAGAAAGAAGCAGTGTAGATCTCAGATCCCACCCTAAATCAGACCAACTGATAGGCAAAAATGATTTAAGTAACTAGTCTT